>CM033475.1:200889005-201031505 GCA_019447015.1 Hymenochirus boettgeri
ATAAATCTACCCTTACATCCTACCTATCTGGTAACCTGCACAGTATATGGTATCTATATATCTATATATGATAAATCTACCCTTACATCCTACCTATCTGGTAACCAGCACAGTGTATGATATCTATATATCTATATATGATAAATCTACCCTTATATCCTACCTATCTGGTAGCCAGCACAGTATATGGTATCTATATATCTATATATGATAAATCTACCCTTACATCCTACCTATCTGGTAACCAGCACAGTGTATGATATCTATATATCTATATATGATAAATCTACCCTTACATCTTACCTATCTGGTAACCAGCACAGTATATGATATCTATATAACTATATATGATAAATCTACCCTTACATCCTACCTATCTGGTAACCAGCACAGTATATGGTATCTATATATCTATATATGATCTGGCTTTCTCAATTCAGAATGACTAGTACAAGAATCTGTGGCAATTATGTACCCTGGAGAATCCCAATTAGCATATCACAGCCAGGTGTTAAGGGTGTGATTAGATAGTGGCTAAGAGGTGTTATAGGAACGCCCAGAGTAAGGTGTTAAAACAGCATTGTACATGGCAGACAGTTGGTGTCGAACCCCCCCACCTCTATTTAGGCTTGGTTTCTTTATTTTCACATAAATGGCCTCCTTAACACCTCTCTTGAACCAGTCACGTTCCTTCGCCAGTATGTTAACATTACAATCTTCAAAGGTATGTCCTTTATCCTTAAGATGCAGATACACGGAGATACCTCTACTTCCAGTTTACCATTTTCCTTAACTTCTACCAAGCAGTCACAACAGATATACCATGACCTGGATGAATGAGAACCTTCACAAGCACCATTGACTAGACTGCACCAGGTTTTTCAAAGTCTGCATAGGTGATTTTTGTCCCTTTCTCCTGGCTGTTTAATTGAAGGACAGAAGGTAAGACATAGTTTCTTTAACTCCTGTTCTTCAATTGAACTGAAAAAAGGTAAGTATAAATGAGTGGAAATACCCTTTAAGAACAATAAAGATGTTTCAGTCGGCAACTAAATACTTACCATGGTTAACCAGAGTATCATTCATAAAAATGATGTTATTACCAAAACTCTTAAACAAATTCCGAACCCCTACTATGCCTTCCGAGCAATTCTTTAGATTTCTCGATAATACGATCAAAAACTACTTATAAACTTGAATAAAACAGAAAATATCAGCGAAGTCCAAACTTAAGGGAGCCATATCATTCCCAGTATTTAGGTACTATTACTACGCCGCTAACCTAGAACAAATGAAAACTTGGTGGTCCCCATTTAAAAATAAAAAATGGGCAATTATTGAAAAAGTATGTAATAAAGATATATTGCCCAAAGATATCTTGGAAGCTATAACACTCAAGTTTAAATATCCACAAAATGATTATGTAACAATTAACACATCCATTTACATATGGAAAGAAATAATGAGATTACATAATTTCCCATCTGATTTATTACAGTATATATTAGTATCTACTTTTGGAGTGTATATAAATATACAGGAATGGGAGGATAGAGGTATAACACAAATCTCCAACAAGGGGGAATTTCTACATTTTGAAACATTTAAAAACAGATACAGAATCCCAGAAAAATATCTGTTAAACTATTGTCAAATGAGAAATCTAATCAAAAAACCAATGAAACCTGATTCTGAGAGGAACAGCACTCCCATTGTGAAGCTCCTAATAAATGAAGAAGAAACTTGAGTATTAATATCGAAATTTTACAAAAAACTTGAATGACAAAAATGAATTAACCAATTTAGATTGCTTGTCCAAATGGGATAGAAATCTGAATTGCAGCACCACACAAGAACAATGGTGCAATCAAGGGACATTCCTTCATGTTTGGTGGTCCTGCCATAAAATCAAAAGACCCTGGCAAATTGCTGATAACACAAATAGCAGCCAACCCGGCCATAGCATTACTAAACATTAATCTAGATAACTTTCCTGTACCTCAGAAAATGATTATCTACCATGCCTGTACCATAAGGAAACAACTGATTACTAAATACTGGGGAACAAGAAAAAGCCCTACAATTGGGTAGATTACCTCTAAAATATGAAATATGAATTAACATTGTATATAGCACAAAACAATTTCAAATATTTTTATTTGGTGTGGGAAATGTGGTACATAGACCCGCATACAATGTAAGTAAACATAAAATAACCCAGGGCAATGAAAATGGAAAATAAATGGGACCTATGGGGGGAGAGGTATGGCCCTGATGCTCCAGATGACAATAGAATATTGCTATAAATTAAACATATGTACTGTACTGACTACTAAACATCGAAACATATTTGTATTATTGTGTTAATACATCATTTATGTTTAATATTAAATGTTATTTTATTAAACTATTTTATTTAATTTCAAAAATGCTGTATAATACAAATTATGCCCACCAACAATTTGGTGGTTAATGACT
This sequence comes from Hymenochirus boettgeri, assembly GCA_019447015.1. Classification (NCBI taxonomy): domain Eukaryota; kingdom Metazoa; phylum Chordata; class Amphibia; order Anura; family Pipidae; genus Hymenochirus; species Hymenochirus boettgeri. Next base: position 200,891,484 of record CM033475.1, read on the forward strand.
TTCTATGTACATAAATAAATAAAAAATATGTTATAAAACAAATTATAAAAAAATGTTTCAGATGGGGCTTATGATTCAGCTGAGGATGCTCTCTCCCAGCAGTAGGATAAAAGTGGGCATGCTCAAGCCAGGGGCTTCCTGTTGATGTCACAGCTTACATTGTAAACAGGAAACACGATACTGCTGTAAGTTTGGATAGACTACAGCTTAAAGCATGATCCTGGAGTCATTTAAAAGATACGAGTGTGCGCTTATTAATAGAGAACAATAAGAGTTCCCCTTTAATTATATACTTGATAAAGGTTTATCAGAACTGACCAGAAACAGCAATAATAAAACTGTTCTCAAAGTGACTCTTTGAGGCATCTTTACTAACCAGTGGTTTTCATGTACTGTGGGTTTATATTATAATGGGCGCTAACATTAAATACAATCAGGGTTATTCAATAAAAGTTCTTATCATTTAAAATGGTGCTAATTTTGCCCCAGCCAATCAGATGTTAGCTTTCAAATGTTAAATAAAATCTGATTAAAATTAGCACCATTTTAAACGATAAGAACTTTTATTGAATCTCCCTGAATATGTGTTTTAAATAAGGCCTGTCAGGAAAGTGTGTAGTAACTTGGCAAGAATGGGTTAACTATTGGTATTAGTTCTTGCAAAGGGCCAATAAAAATACCATTCCACCCTGGAACAGTCCTATTGTTTATATTACAATTAGTGAAGCATGGAACCAGGTCTCCTTTTCTAGACAATGTGGAGCTGAACCGTGCATCTGGAATTCTCTTCAGCTAGGGGTCTGGTGGGGACTAAGAGGTCATTTTAAGGACAAGTCATACATGTAAAATAAATGTATTTCGGTATTGGAATGTGTAAGACAGAAACCAATATTATATTTGTGAATGTAAAAGTATGCCCATTAATATGATACCCAACATGGAGCCCTTATTCCCTTGCCAAGGCGAGTTATTAATATCTTGGGAAATATGGATAACACACAGGTCATGTTTGGTATTGGAGGAATTGATAATTAATACTGGAGAGGAATATGTGATCAATATCCCAATACAATGTACATATCTACATTTATATGGAATCTGCCTAACTGAGGGGGAATGAATGCTTTTGGCTAGTCGTAAATCTGGACATTCCTAGACACTCCCACCTCATGCATACCAGGAGGGAGTGGTTCATCAAATGGTTTAAAAACCATTTTATTTTATTTTTGTATTATATGCACTGTCCACCTTTTGGAATATTAAATCTAAAATTTAATAAGTTTTGTCTTTGATGCTCTAAAAGAACTCAGTTAGCCTCTGATGAGTTTATATGTGTTTGAATGGAGTGTGCAGTGTAAATGCTAATTAACTCTGTGAGTGCTTGTGAAGGACTGATTCTAATTAACCAGTTAGTTGCTGGAGTGAATGGTGTAGTGTTAACCATTTAGCTGCCAGGACAGGGGTGTGCATAGTCAGTGAGAGTCAAGAGTGGGTTTTTGGGGCGTCTTTAAGGCCGTAACTTAAAGTGGTGGCAGCGAATACCGATTAATTAGTCAGATCACGTGCCCAGCGAACTGGCGTTCGTGACAAGGCCACTGGAGTATTTTATGGTAAAATTCTGCACAGTATCTGTATTTTGCACCATGGTTATTTGTTTACGACCGCAGAGAAAAATATTGACGGGATTTTAAAATTTGAATATATTTAACACCCATGTCATAAAATTACAAATGTTCTCTCATTATGATCCTTTACAAAAACCACCATTAGTGTTTCCCCCCTCAAGGTATTATTCCAAAACAGAGGCTGTAAATATTCCATATGCTGGCTCAAATGCAGATGGTTGACATTTGGCCTTTTCAGGGTTAGGTCCCACCATGAGCCATATTTATAAAGCCGCGATATCGCTTTTTAGCGATACCGTGACTTTAACGATCGGTATCGTAAATTTACGACAACGATCATAAATCTATGATAATGAATTCGTAAATTTGCGATTCCGATAGAATACCATTGCGGCAGTTTACTACCGCACGGTATTCTACGATCGAACGTTCATTAATTAACGAACGTTCAGTCGTAAATGTACGATCACGGTCGTACATTTACTACTACAATCATAAATTAACTAACCCGCGGTATCGCTTCTTAGCTTTATAAATATGGCCCCGTGTGCCTTGCTTTCCGTTTTGTGTGCGTTTTGGACAATGCGGTTTGCATTCCGGTCTGTTTGCAGGTTAACAGACATGCTATTTTCTATGTGTGTGTCTGAGTTTCTGGTCCGTTTGCACATGTGCAGTTTTTGGAAAATCACAGGAAATACCAGAAAAACACAAAAAAACCCCCCACAAAAATAAAAAACAGGCCGAATAGATTCAGAATGCACATTATACAGTGGGAACTGATTCTCGCGATTTTCATCATGTTTTAAATTACATTGTGATTTGGAAACCGCACATAGTTGGACCTTAACGGTTACTGATGCAGGATACCGGTCGCACCAAACCCTGGAAGATCTAATCGCAAAATAGCTGCCTACAGACCAATCAAAAAGAACTAATCCATGCCTGTACCATCGACCATCGATATTAGACACGGCGGTGAGGTTATTTATTTCCTCAGCTGGTGCTGGTTGTTTATAAGCTAACACACCACATTACATTATCTAGAGTATTTCCTTACAATTGTTTCTCCTTTTCGAAAACAGGAGAACATGATTAGGGTAGATGATTTTTCAAACTGACTATTTATCGATAAACAGGAACTTTCTGCCTCTTTTCATTAAAACCAACCACATATGAAATCTACATGCAGCAAGGCTAAGTACCAGTTCATTAAACTGCTTCATTAAACTGCTATATGCCAGATTTAAGCATGCTGATTGTATATATGGGTTTGGTTTTAAAATATATGGCAATCCTACCAGGGGCGTAACAACCCTCCCCCATCAAAAATAATGGGCCCCCCTACTAGAGATGAATCCTAAGTAAACTTACTTAGAGCCACATGTGGTCTGAGTGCTTTGCCCCAGACCCTTCTGTGTCAGTCAATAGTTTACAGTATACATTTTAAGTAAAACATGTGTTACTCTCACCCAGTAAGATAGGTGGTCCGGGTGCTAATACCCCAGACCCGTCGCTCCCAAAGGTCGATCCAGATATTCACCAAACAGAAAGGAAAAAAAAGGAAGCTTAAATGCACTCTGGAATCACTGCAGGCAATTATCCAAGATAATGATCTAAAGAACAAGCTTTATTCTTTATTCACACACATACGGTCCCCTACTAGAGATGGCTGAACTTCTTGAAGTTCTAAATTTGGGGACTAACCTATTAAGTCAATGGGAGGAAATGGTTTGAAAAGTTCAGATTAATTCCAGATAAAATAACAATGGTAACTTAATGTAAATGGCTCTGGGACCTGGGAAATTGTCTGGCAGTCTGGGTAACACGTACATATCATCAAAACTTGTTTAAACACCAAGAGGCGCACCGCTCCTGTTCTGGAGTTTAACTCACGCTAACCGAAGTTTTATTGGTTAGTGTGACTTAAACCCCTTCATTGCGATGGCTGTGTGGGTAACACAGAATTTAATCCACGCAGCTGCCGCAAGCAATGTTATATGCCAAAGCAGCATTCTATTGCATCACTCCAGCAAACTCCAGCAAATAGTATTTGGCATATAACATCACCGGCTAGTTTGCACCGGGTTGCCGATGGCTGCTCTCAGTGCATCGCCCTGTAACTTTTCCCACAATCAGGCAATTATCGGGTTTCCACATGCTACATTCGAAAGTTATCGCCAATACGAGGGTTACCGAACAATTCATTCGAGAGTTACTGAATTTTACAATAATTATCGAAATATGTCTGTGTGTTCGGAAAACTGAGCTAGTTCGTAGTTCGTAAAGTTTTAATAGTTCGAATTTGTCCGAACTACAAAAGTTTGTCTCGAACTCGGGTTCAGTTCTAAGTCTTTCTCTAACCCATACCTGCTTTATCTACAGTGGTTGCTTTTGAGGGCTGTACCTGTAAGAGGAAAAGTAAAAAGTTGGGCCCCCTGGTCACAGGTGCTGCTTCCCTTGTAGTTATGATTTTAAACCTATCATGATCCAGACATTTAAACTCACATGTTGGACTATTATGTGGTAAGGACAATACTATAGCAGATGTAAGTCACCAAAAAATGCTATCAGGGTTAGTCATTAAAAGTTCTTATCGTTTAAAATGGTGCTAATTTTGCCCCAACCAATCAGATCTTATTTAATATTTGAAAGCTAACATCTGATTGGTTGGGGCGAAATTAGCACCATTTTTAAAGATAACCAGGCTCATTTACCCAGAGCCGCTATCGTTCTGGGTAAATGCTCCTATTGCGATTCAATATTGCGTTAGCGAATGTGGGTACATCCCAGTAAGGGATTTACGAACTGCGGGATTTTTAAGCCAGCTATTTGCTGGTGTTAAAATCGTGCACTAAAACTAGTGCAAACGCAGTGTTGAATTACAAGCGTTAGATGCATGGGTAATTTTTGAGTAACCCGCAAATCCGACGCTAATATGGATTTAAAAAATATGGATTTTAAAGAAATTTTAACGTTAAACTTGCTATAGCCGGTTTGTTACCGGTTAACACGACTTTAACTTAATTTCTGTTTGGACTGATCAGTGACAATTCCGACGGATTTGAGATGCCGATAGACTTTGCGACCTATCTATACACATGGCAGATAGTTCATATCAATAAAGATCGACATATGTTCATTGTGGGATCACCCATCAAGTTTTAGCCTATCTATTCGTACATGTCTGCTACAATCCTTATTCTTTGGAGAAGCCTCCCTAGCCTGTAGCACTAAATGATTAGGCCCAACTTAATGACAGGAAGGACCAAGGGGGGAAATGGGGAAACCTGAATATAGTGACCCATCAAGCCAGTCTCTAGGCTATGGAGTTCATGGAGTCTATATAAATGCCAGGGTATACAGACCCTATGGGCAGTTCAGGGACAGAGTTACATATGAGTCCTAATCCTGCAGCAAGGGGCACCCTTATAGTGTTATTTCTTGGGCATCTCTGCTCCAGACAGAGGTATAGATAAAGAAGACCAGTTCACAAGTTTAACTATTCTAATATGCCAGATCTTTTGTGTCTTACTAAGTAAATGTTCTTGTTCAGATTTTCAGATAAGATTAAAATAGGACATTTAGGGATAATGCGAAGGCTGTAATGCTGCCAAGGTTTACATCCTTGTCAAACTGTGTAAGGATCACAATGTATTCAGCCACCCAGATAGATATTGATGCAGAATAGCGAGAGTGAGAAAGGAGAATGTGAATGTAATTATCCAAAGAGAATGGACCTTTTCCACTGACAGACTCCGAGCTGCTGCATCCCTGCTCTGTACATCAATAGTGTCTTAAATATGTCCTCGTATTCCTGAGCTCTGGGGAAAGGGAAGACAGGTCTTATACAATGCGACCACTAATAGTATTGTAGGTTTCAGTGTTAGAAACAGAAATTCTAATGACATCTGTTTCATTTTGGTGACATAAGTTAAGGCTTCAAGCAATACAGATCCCATGGAGGTCATAGATTCTAAACAGAATTACAATATACAGTATGAACTTTACAGCTCAGTGGTTGCTGTGACTCTGTACAGTTGGTAATAAAACCTCCTTGTATCCGATCTTCTGATCACCCAGATCCCTTGCCAAAGTCTTGTGTTTGCAGAGCTTGGGTCTGGGCCAAATATTGGTCAAGGTGGATCAGAGACATAACTGATGTAAAATACGGTAGGTGTATTCCAATCATCTATCATGATTATTTCTCTGGCACAAGGTGGAACACTATGGCACCCCATAAAACACTGCCCTTGGGCATAACCAGATAGATAAGAACCACATTTCAATAAAACTTTACTAAAACATGATTAAATTCCCAAGTAACTCCCCCCAGAGAGGTGTACAAACAGGGGAAAGACACAGCATTTTAGGTACTCATCCTGGGTATAGCTTAAAGGGCATGTCCACCCTTAAAACAAAAAACAGCTGTTATCTGCCCACAACCCCAACTGCTAGTTTCACTTTATTACATGTTCTGTTCCTTTCTGGCAAAGGTATCTGCCTCCTCCCTCTGCTGAATAAGCTTTTTATATGCTTAAGGAGAACCAAAAGAATCAAAGTTTAAGTTAGAAAGTTCTTGCCTCAACATCCTTCTCAGCATGGAAGATCCCACCCAGGGGCCTTTTCTTTACCTCTATGATTACATTTTCAACACCTGTGTGATTTCCACTCCCACCTCTTAATCCCTATGATGTAGGAATATATTAAATCATCAATATTCAAATTGGTGGTGCAGCTGATTAACACTTTCCTAGTAGCAGTGTTGTAGTGTGATGTATATAGGTCTGGGTATCCAGTGTGTCCGGATCTGAAATAATGTATGTCTCACCTACGGCTTTCACTCCACCAAATCCGATATAGAAACAATAAATTGGTCTGTAGCTGTGAATATTGCAAGTTTATCGCAAATTATGCGTGCTACATGTTTCAGACCCACTCAAGCACTTGAGGAAGGACAAGTGGGTCAGAAACATGTAGCACGCATGTTTACAATAAACCTGCACTATTCACAGTAAGGCTGAGGCCACACTGCAACGCACAAGAATCACGCACACAATCACGAGCGTTATCGAATGCGTTTTGCACATGCGACTTTGCCGTTTTCCACTATGGAAAAGGCAGTAGCGAGCGCAAAAGCACGCAAAACACGCTAGTGTGGCCTAGCCCTTACAGACCTGTGTCTTTGTATGTTTCACCTGCAATGTACTGTTTAAGTGTTGGAGGGCCATATTTAAAAGCTTGCAATACTGTGGGTTTTCGTTACTGTACGACCGTGGCAGTAGTATACCATGCTGTAAACTACCGTAATGATATTCTACGGGTGGTCATAGATTTACGTTATCGTTATCGCCATAAAGATTGCGAAAGAAGGGGATACCACACCTTTATAAATATGGCCCCTAGTGTGAAGGGGAATGTTGGAGGGTAGGAAGAGTGTGTTTTTATAGGAACCACATGGTGCAGAACTGTAGGGGAAGGAAAGTGAAGTGAACCTGATCTTAGCACAGCTCTGTGCAATGCATTTCTCATCAGTGTACATTCTTAAAGGGGTATGGTGGTAGGAGTGTGTTTTTATAGAAATCACATAGTGCAGAACAGTAGGGGGAGGATAGAGAAGTGAACCCGATCTTAGCACAGCTCTGTGCAATGCATTTCTCATCAATGTACCTTCTTAAAGGGGAATGTTGGAGGGTAGGAAGAGTGTGTTTTTATAGAAACAACATGGTGCAGAATTGTAGGGGGATGATAGTGAAGTGAACCTAATCTTAGCACAGCTCTGTGCAATGCATTTCTCATCAGTGTACCTCCTAAAAGGGGAATGTTGGAGGGTAGAAAGTGTGTGTTTTTATAGGAACCACATGGTGCAGAACTGTAGGGTGAGGATAGTTAAGTGAATCTGATCTTAGCACAGCTCTGTGCAATGCATTTTTCATCAGTGTCCCCTATTAAAGGGGAATGTTGGAGGGTAGGAAGAGTGTGTTTTTAATTCAGTACAACAAACTGTAGTACAGAGCTAAGCCAAGAAATGCATTACACAGCGAAATGTATTGCACAGAGCTGTGCTAAGATCAAGGTCATTATATTATCCTCCTCCTGCAGCACTGCACCATGTTCTATAAGTGTACGTTTTAAAGGGGAATGTTGGAGGGCATGCCACTTGAAGCTCTGCACCATGTTTTTTCTATAAATCTACATATTAAAAGAAATTATTGGAGAGAATGCCAATTAAAGGGGCACTGTTAGAGGGACGCAAACATGTTATATAAAATTAATGCAGCAGGAGGGCTGCCTGTGGGATGTTTTGTATAAACAATAACTCTCTTCCAACTAGGGTTCCCACCTTTGCCTTTAAAGGGCATGTCCACCCCCAAAACTATAATCCCCCCAACTACTGGCCCCACCATGTAGTGTAGTTTAATCCTTACCTCACATCCCAGCTCCATAGGGTTCTCCTGTAAACCCCCCCCCCAAAGTATCAAAACTAACCACCAGGAGGATAGCAGGTCTCTGCCTGCTATCTAGCCTCCGGTAGATATTTGCCATGCGCACTGCAGCCCTTCTCCCCCCTCCCTCCCCTCCCTCTCCCTCCTCTCCCTCCCTCTCCCTCCCTCTCCTCCTCCGTCTACTATCCCTCCCCCTAGCGTTAAACCCCTTAATATTCTGCTCCCCCATGTCCCCCAGCCCCAACCGCATGTTTCTTTTTTTAAAAAAGCTCCCCAACTCTTACTTACCTCTCCGCTTTCCTCCGCTGCACTGAATGACCGGCAGCCGCGTCCGTGATTGGCTGCCGCTCAGCCAATCACAGACGCGATGCCGGTCCCCCTCTGCTTGCATTCTCGCAAGCAGAGGGCCGGCAGTGCGGGGGAGGATCGAGGGGAGGTAAGTAAGAGTTTGGGGAGCTTTTGGAAAAAAAGAAACATGCGGGTGGGGCTGGGGGACATGGGGGAGCAGAATATTAAAAAACGAATTTAGGGGTGGACATGCCCTTTAAGACCTGAACACATATAAAGGCCTAGTATTAAAAGTTCTTATCCTTAAAAATGGTGCAAATTTTGCCCCAACCAATCAGATTTTAAGAACTTACATGGGCCTGATAATATCTACACAACAAAAGGTTGTTAGTATTTTCTTTAGAAGCATGATGCAAACTGATACAGCTGATACTGTATTTAATGCAATGGCACTTAGCACTGCAACATGTAGATTTAATACGTGTTTTGGTCTTATAGGCAAAGGTGGCCTGTAAAATGCATTGCACAGTGCTGTGCTAAGACCATGTTCAAGCCAATATGCTGCACCTGCAGCTCTGAGCTGTTTTGTTTTTATAAGTGTACCTTGTAAAATGGTCAGTTCAATTCTACTGGGGTAGTCACCTTTCCCTTTAAGACTTAGCTCTTAGGGCTACTCCTTCTAGCGCGTTTTGGATTGCTGCGTTTTAGTGTGCTGTTGGAGTGCATGCGATCACCATTTTTGGTCTGTATTGCATGCACTCTGCTAGGGTCTAATTGTGGATGCCGAACACCCATGCATGGAACCGAGCACGATCGCGCATTATTGCAAACATGCATCCTCCCTTGCACTTAAGTGGGGCCACAGCCTCAGGAAATTGAGGGAGGGAGTGGGTGGGACCAGGGGGGCTGCAAAGGGGAAGAGGAGAAACATGGCAGATTGACTGACATGATTTCAGAGCAGGAAGCAGGTAGTGCAGGGGACCTGGTGAGTCTGCTGCCATATTACACACAAAAATGTAAATATCTTCTAAACGATACAAAATAAACAATGAGAGCAATTCCTATCAATTTACCTAAAGATCTTTTTGAACTACAGTTCCCCTTTAAATACATGCTGTGTGGCTAAACTGAAATCAATGCAGCTTGCATTACACTTCTATGGGCTAGGCCACACAAGCACGGTTTTCAGGCGATTGCAATTTTCCAATTGTATTGAAATCTTGCAATTGCATGCTTTTTCAGCTGTTTGCTGGCGTTAAAATCCTGAGCTAAAACTAGCGCAAACACGATAATGAATCGCGAGCATCGGATGCGCGGGGTGATTTTTGCATAACCCCCACATCGAATCCTAATATGGAGTTAACGTCGCTCTAACTGGTAGTGAACCAGCTAACACAACTTTAACTCCATATTTCTGCCCAGCGAGTCTGGGTAAATGAGCCTAACAGTGTCTTGCAGAAATGCTCACAAATATAAAGGGTTAACAACTTGCTTTCTAAATACATATGAAAAGGGTTCTGATGTCAGCACTGCAGTCATAGCCTTGATTGACTGCATGGAGGGAGGGGCCAGATTACTCTGACAGAATCGGGACAATAATTATCCTCAAAGGACAACTCCACCCGTATAAGAACATCTTTTAGAATGAATGCCTCTTTAAAATATGTTGATATATCATACTTTGTCCTATCAATTCATTTGTGTGCCTGCTATGCTTCTGGAGGCTTCTGGAGACCTAATGGAAACTGAGCAATTTAGAAACCTGTACTGAGCCTGGGCATGCTCAGAAGAGGCAGACGGGATTAACATTCAGTCATTGGATGTGATGTCAACTGTCAAATCCATAACTGACAGTTGCTAACTGGAAGAACCAGGAAGCAGAAACAGGGGAAACAGGACATTGTGCAGGATTTCAGGTTAGACTTATATATTTCAGATTTCAAACTATTACTGTTTAGGGTTTTGGGGGGTGATTTACCTGTGTGTAAGTTTTAATTTTGGGGCTGGACTTGCCCTTTAAATATTTGGTTAGGAATGCAAAATATACCAGTTGGGGTTGGGGGCAGGTAAATGACAATTTAAGATTCCCTTTAAGGAGAATTATTTTGTGTTTCCTTCTACTTTAAATACAATATTTCAGTTTTATATCTCATCTCTAATGCATGTTAACCTTATTACAATTTTCCCTTCTATACAGTATTTTCAAACATCAATACATGTTTTATAGATTACACTTATGCATTTTTTCATTCTCTTGATGTATTTAAAACGTTATTCCAGGTCATTGTATATTGTAATATTAAAGGATAGGTTCACTCAAAAAGTGAACTTATCTTGTTTGACAATAATTGAAGAACAGGAGATAAAAGAGTTTATGTAACAGGAACAAACATTGTAAAACTTTCCCGCGAGTGTGCTCCCTCTCTGAGTCACCTTACAGGTATAGTATTAGCCAGAAACAGTCGGGAATTGTCCGGTGGCACAGCGAGGGAGCACACTTGTGGGTATGTTCTACAATCTTCGTTCCTGGCTCCTGTTACATAAATTGAAGAACAGGAGTTAAGACTTGGCTTCCATTCAATTAATGAGAACTAGGATTGGTTCACTTTTTGAGTGAACCAATTCAACTGCACATATAGGGTTAAGTACCCACTGCTATGTAAACAATTAGCAAGAAAATGTTCAAATAATCTATAGAAATGAGATATTTGAAGTAAACCACTTATCTAGAGGACAGCGGATTGGCTGAATAGAAACATACATACCACGGGGAAAACCCCTCTGCCCAATTACAGACATTGCAGGAAAGAATTTCTCGCCAGCTCATTCCTATAGGATTTTCATTGTATAAAGTAAAAAATTTTGAATTGTTGCCGAAGGAGACAAACATCTTTGTTGTTCAGTCAGCTTTCCAACATCATTTCAATATCAGACTTGTCTTCATCCTTCTCTGCACGAATTTTAACCACATTCTCGCAAGGCGTTCCATTTTAAAAGTCTGCTTCTGTCTCTTGGTTTTTATTTTGTGATGTTTAGAACAAAGGGAGATGAACTGTAGTTCGACGTGTGAGAAAGAAAAGTGTTTAAGGCCTCCCATCAGCCTTTTAAATAATAACAATAATAAAACAGACATTAAAATGTTTACTGAGGATTATTGATATTTTATAATAAGAATGGGGGAAAAAAGATTTTTTAAATTAGTATTATTAGTTTTATTAGTAATACTTAGTAAATGATGTGGGCGTAAAATAAAGATCGTTATCATTATCTTAGAGGTAAACTAATACTTTAATGGACAATATTGTTAAATGGTGCTAATTTTGCCCCAACCAATCAGATGTTACATTTTAAATATTAAATAAGATCTGATTAGTTGGGGCAAACTTAGCACCATTTAATAGATAAGAACTTTTATTGAATAATTTTGAAAGTCTGCGTGTGAAATAATGCTCTGTAATATAAGATAGCAACGGTATTGTAATAAAAAAACATTTGGACGTGTGTAATACCAATTTGGTCGACATATAACACGATTTATTTTCCATACTGCGGTCCAATCTGTAGTTTTTAATCACAACACAAATGCTGTGTCCTTTTTATTCATTGATGAGCAGGATGATGGCTCAGTGATTAGCATTGATACCTTTCAGTGCTGAATCAAATCTCGGCTACATTTGCAGGGAGTTTGTATCTTCTCTAATTGGATGTGTGCATAAGAAAGGATTGTAAGCCCTTTAGTACAGGGTCTGTTGAATTCCCCAATTCTCTTTTAAGGGGTCGGGCTCAGGTGACCATAGGGTGCAGGTGCCCTGTTTGCAGAAACTGTGTAAAGAAATGAAAGGTATTTCTTTGGGAACTGTTGGTAAAATGGTAGAATTGGTCTACAGGTCTGGGCCCTTGAGGGTTAGGCCAGTGGAGAAGTTGAGAAGAGGCCTGGGTGTGGGTCTAAACATTTTGACCAACACATTGCTTTATCGTATCTTGCATTCTTCAAGTAACAATAATTAGCCTTGTATGCTGGGCATTAACCCTTCTCCAGCTTTAATATGTCAAATGTTAAACTGTTCACTTGCTCAATATCTGTTTAATGTGCATTAAGCTTGTGCCAAAGAAATTAAAAGCGTTGGAAGTTATGGAGTTAACATGCTCCGTGTCGTTTCACACACACTCACATTGATAACCTACACACACTGGTTAATAGAGAGACACAAACAACTGTTTGTTATCAACATACGAAGAAAATAAAGTCTTAAAGGGAACGTCTGCTTGTGGGGCATTCAGTAACAAGAGAACTCGGTTGAACACATTGGGTTGTCCCTTCAATGGCAGAATTTAAGCGTTGAACTGGGAGTTCAGCCATGAAACCAGGTTTAGGATGGAATTACAGCACATGAATAATGTAATATAGTCTGAAAGAATAATCCAGCTGGGACACATCTCGGGAATGTCGGCAGGTAAAACCACTTCAATGATCGTGTTACTATTAATGTAGTATGATATTATTATATAGAATATAAAATACAATAAAGTCTACAAGGGGGATAAATACATAGATAGTTCAGTACATAAATATATAAATGAATAAATAGAGTGCTGTGGCTTTGCCACAAGATGAAAGGAGGTCCCTGCCCCATTGAGCTACAATCTAGTTAGGTGGGTAACACACAGATACAATGGAATGGGTATAGTGCCGGAGTGAGACATATATGCAGTGCAATAAAGCAATCAAATAGTCAAATTATTAATTCAATGTTAATGTCAGATTGAACATTGAATATATCAATGTCAAGTCTGTGTATGGCAACATTACCTACAAATAAAAAACATCCGAGCCCTGCTAAAGTTTATCAAGGTGAATAGAATTATATATGTATTAATCATTTTTGGCTATTATCTGCTAGGAAGCTAATAAGAAGGACCTTCAACTATTAACATAACAATGACCTTAATTATTCATCTACTGTAAGTCAACAAAGCTACAGCTTCAACAAAGGAAGATCAGTGTTCTAGAATGTCCCAGCCAGAGGCTAGACTTACAAACTGCGATCCTCCCTCCTCCTCCTTGCTCCTGTTGCAAGCTGGTAACAAGTCAGCCATGGCAGTGAGAAGGAAGCAGAGATGAGACTGCAAGGGATCACAGAAGTGTAAGGTGTAATTCCTTAGCGTGGGACCATTGGGTAAAGGTAAAAATATAACATACCTGGGTTTTTTTTGAGTAATAATTCTGAATATGAAAAGTTATTTTGAGGATGGAGTTACCCTTTAACTGTGTATAGCTGGCAACTTTGCAATAAAGGTGGAAAAGTTTTAGACAGGATTTGTCTTGTTTTGTGGGTCTAAACATTTGGACCAACACATTGCTTTATCGTATCTTGCATTCTTCAAGTAACAATAATTAGCCTTGTATGCTGGGCATTAACCCATCTCCAGCTTTAATATGTCAAATGTCCTAATAAATGTCCTAATAAAAGTTGGTGGGGTTTGGACTGGACATGTTGAATTTGACTGGACTAGACATTATTGAGAAAAGCTCAGGACTATGTTTAGGGCATATTGGATCTGGTGTTTTGTTGTAAATAGAGCCACTATTGCACCTACTACTGCCTGTATTATACTGGTGCAATAAGTTATGCAATCTTTTATATTATGATTCCTTTGTTCAACTGTGAAAAAGAACGATTATCTCATAAAATCTCATATCATGATATGGGGTTGAAAGTTTAATGTCTCCTGCTTCTGATTATTTGCTGTCCTAAAAGAAGCTACTGCTGATTCACAGTCCAATGCACTTCCTCAGTAACATGAAAAATGCAAGTATGGTTGCATCTGGCTATGAAATCCTATACATAGGCAGTTTCACATAGTTTGACATGACATAGGCAGTTTGACATGTTTCTCCACAAAGATTTACAAATGAACAGTAAAGGGATAGGATTAAACAGTAAAGGAGAGGGCACTGATTTGTAAAGTGACATCAGTAAATCTGGAATGCATAAATGTAAAAGCTTCCAATGAGATGGTACAGGGGGAATAGAGAGCACTGGTAAAGTCCTACAAGCTCATGAAAGCAGGAATAGTTAGCTTATTCAGCACCTTTTTTTCTGACAGGATGCATTTAGAGATGTGATCCAAGGGCTTTTTCCTAAGGTGAGACAGTAGCCTTTTATTTAAACCTACCTTTTGTAGACCACTGTTCTCCTATAAGATTTAGTGGCATTAGAAGGCCACTTCTAGTGCAATGTGACAATGATGCAGTGTTTTTCAGTGCACCCTGCGCTACCTATTTAATGTTTTTTAGACTGGTTTTGCATTATTATTTGCACCACCACTTGCAGCTTAATGCAGTGTGATGCAAGTTATTTATTATTATAAAATATTCAGCCATTGTTTCTCTCTCCAAATCAAGCAATCAGACACTTTGCATACATTTTAATAAATGTCTATTATTCAGAATATCTGCTAATTAAGCTACTTGAGGTGCAATTCACAGATGTTACATATAATGGACATTACAGAGACACAAAAATCAGTGCAACTTGAGCACAGCATAGTGAATGCAGATAATAATAATAATTTAAATCACAATTGAATTCCTATTGTTAACACGTTTGCAAATAAATTCCCTTGCATTCCCATCTACTGTACCATGTAATAGATGGATGCTAAAAGCTACAGAGGAGTTACAAGAGCATACGAAGGAACAATGGACGAATATTTGAATACCAGTCACTAATTACCAATAGTGATCCTACATAAATACAGCCTGTTATTTCCTATGCACGGTTATGGTTCAACTGAAAATCCAGCATTGCCACCTTTTCCATGCAACCCTGGTCAATGATTGTTCACTTTATTTATTTTGTGTGTAATTATAGTTTTATATATAACCTTTATATACACAGAATTTGTTGTAGGAGGGCTGGATCCTTCCATTAACACAGTAATATGCACAAGAATGCCATTCACATGATAAATGTATTGCAGGGCAATAATCTAAAGGGAAGGAAGGAACCAGATGGCAGAAAAATGATTGTTTTGTGTGGTGGCACAGTAGATTTCTTAAACTGTTCACTTGCTCAATATCTGTTTAATGTTCATTAGCTGTGCAAAGAAATTAAAAGCGTTGGAAGTTAATGGAGTTAACATGCTCCGTGTCTGTTCACACACACTCACATTGATAACCTACACACACTGGTTAATAGAGAGAACACAAACAACTGTTTGTTATCAACATACGAAGAAAATAATGTCTTAAAGGGAACGTCTGCTTGTGGGGCATTCAGTAACAAGAGAACTCGGTTGAACACATTGGGTTGTCCCCTTTCCAATGGCAGAATTTCAAGCGTGGAACTGGGAGTTCAGCCATGAAACCAGGTTTAGGATGGAATTACAGCACATGAATAATTGTAATATAATCTGCAAAGAATGATCCAGCTGGGACACATCTCGGGAATGTCGGCAGGTAAAACCACTTCAATGATCAGTGTTACTATTAATGTATGTATGTATATGTTTATTTATATAGAATATAAAATACAATAAAGTCATACAAGGGGGATAAATACATAGATAGTTCAGTACATAAATATATAAATGATATAAATAGAAGTGCTGTGGCTTTGCCACAAGATGAAAGGAGGTCCCTGCCCCATTGAGCTTACAATCTAGTTAGGTGGGTAACACACAGATACAATGGAATGGGTATAGTGCCGGAGTGAGACATATATGCAGTGCAAATAAAGCAATCAAATAGTCAAATTATTAATTCAATGTTAATGTCAGATTGAACATTGAATATATCCAATGTCAAGTCTGTGTATGGCCAACATTACCTACAAATAAAAAACATCCGAGCCCTGCTAAAGTTTTCATCAAGGTGAATAGAATTATATATGTATTAATCTATTTTGGCTATTATCTGCTAGGAAGCTTAATAAGAAGGACCTTCAACTATTAACATAACAATGACCTTAATTATTCATCTACTGTAAGTCAACAAAGCTACAGCTTCAACAAAGGAAGATCAGTGTTCTAGAATGTCCCAGCCAGAGGCTAGACTTACACAACTGCGATCCCTCCTCCTCCTCCTCTGCTCCTGTTGCAAGCTGGTAACAAGTCAGCCATGGCAGTGAGACAGGAAGCAGAGATGAGACTGCAAGGGATCACAGAAGTGTAAGGTGTAATTCCTTAGCGTGGGACCATTGGGTAAAGGTAAAAATATAACATACCTGGGTTTTTTTTGAGTAATAATTCTGAATATGAAAAGTTATTTTGAGGATGGAGTTACCCTTTAACTGTGTATAGCTGGCAAGTTTGCAATAAAGGTGGAAAAGTTTTAGACAGGATTTGTCTTGTTTTCCTTTTTTATTGTTAAAGAAATAATGTACATTTTTCAGGGATGTGTACATTTTTATATCCACAAATAATTCCCACATATTGCTGGACTGATTCTCCTTTAAGAATCATTTGTTGGATAGCCTGATTATGATTATTACACAAGGTAAATTCTATTTTTCACCTGAAACCATAATGGTTCATAGTCGTATAGAAAACACAACTCCGATAATGTATTTCTGAATAACACAATGTGGGGTGTACTAATGGAATTTTCATAAAATGCATTAATTTAATGATTAATGCATGTTCACAAACTGGTGGCTTGTCAGTTATCTGTCTACAACCCCAACTGCTATTTTTACCAGTTTATTACATGTATTTGTAACCAGATATTTAATGATAAATTCCTTTCTGGCAAAGGTAACTGCCTCCTCTCTCTGCTCAAAGAGCTTTTATATGCTTGATCATGTGCAGAGTAGGCAGCAGGTGAAACATCAGTCAAACATTGACTGTGATGCCAGTTGTCACAACCTTGATTGACTGCATGGACGGAGGGGACAGCTTACTCTACCAGAATGGGGGAAAAAACAATATTAAAAATATGGTTAGTAATGCAGGTAATACAGTACAAAATATATCAGTTGGGACTGGGGGAAGTTAAATGACAATTGGCCAGTAAAAATTCCCTTTAAGTATTAGCAGGCACTTTATAATTTGTATTTCAACATCTGGAAATGTTCTGGGAATAAGCACAAAACTATTTTATTGGTGTATTATGTAGTGATGGAAAAGAGACATTGCCTCTTACACAGGAATATCCCATTTGAAATAAATCGCCCTAAGGCTAAACACTATGTAAAGTCAATGCAAACTTTCTTATTTGATTCAAGTCAATAGGATCCTTGCCCCAGGATGTTAATTTCATGTGATACTTCCTTTTATTGTGTTTCTAAAGCATGAGAAAAAGGGGTTTAATTCCCGGGAGTAGCAGCAGTGAGATCTGTTACATTGATCCATCACGGTTGAGAATATTTAAATGATAATACACATTTTCAGTCTAAAGCTACTTCTTTGGGCCTAGTACGAGTTAATGTAGATAAGCAGAAACCTATTAAACTACCTATAACCTTTCGTAGAGACCAAAGTACAATGGTCAGAAGAAGACATTTCCCTCACTAGAACTAGAAATACCTGTACACACATATAATTATTCATAAACGCTCTATGGCATGTTTATGTTATCATTGTTATCTACAATGGGGAAATTGTGTTCATGCTTTAAAATGGTTGTGGTACAATGTCACCTTTAACACAAAGCCATGACATTTCTGAAAGAGAGTTTGCTGTGCTGGTTTTATTACGGACTTCACCATTTCATCTGAAATAAAGTTTAGAAAGGTGCCGTATTTTTTGGAATATGAGCAATGGGCCTGACAGCAAAGATTTTTTTCCGAGACCAAAGGTTCCTGTGGGCAGAAGAATATTCTTACCCAGAATTCCATTTCTATTAAATGTGATGTCTGTATCTCTTTAGAAAAAAAGAATTATCATCCTTTTTCTTTTCCAAAGAATATCTGACATTTCCTTGACATGTAGACACAACGTGTAGACCTAAAGTCAATTTGTGCCCTTATAAAGCAGACTTTCTGGTTTTAGTCTCGTGGGGAGGAAATTCTTCTGTATTCTTTTTCACAAATACATGACAGAAACATAAGATCTAAACATTTCTAGGGGCCTGTCTGACACACAAAACAGGTGCAAACATGAAACAGCTCTGAGACCCATTAGTAACAAGGTAAAATAAGCTACTAGTACCAGGAATCAGGAGACCAGTAAATGCCTCTTACGATAATACTGCAAATACAAAATCCGATCAGCTTCCATGGAAGCGACTAACTCCACATGTTCCCTCTTAATGCACATGAAAAATCCCACAAAATAATAGTATGGAGGCTGGTAGCAAATGTCTTAATTACTGATATCGATCAATTACTAATACTGTACTGTTATTTTTTACACACAGGCAACTAAACACAATTATACTTACCTTCCCTGCTCTCCCCCTCTTCTTGCAATTCAAAGTACCCAGAGAGGCTACAGTCTCGCTCAGCTGTTATACTTTTCTGTAACTTTCTTTTGCCAGTCTGGACCAGTTCTGCCTCTGTCATCATCTGTTGCTGAAGGATGGGTGGTGGGTTTGGGCTGGTGAGAGAATGCAAGAAAGTATTTATAACAGCTGGTCCAGACTGTATCCAGGGGCGAGAGGCGAGGATCTAGGAGTTTATGTCCTCACCCCTCATTTTAAGCGTAGGGGTAAAATGGCCCTTTAAGGATTGGAGAGAACATTGGGCCATATTTACAAAGGCACGGTAATGCATTTTTAGCAATACCACGGCTTTAATGATTATTAAAATGATCATTAATTCATGATTGCTACTGTAAACCTCCGATAATGATCGTTAATCTATGTCCGCGATCGTAGATTTACCATCCCCCACAGAATACCATTGCAGTACCATTTTACTACCGCATGGTATTCTATGACTGAACGTTTGTAAATTAACAAACGTTCGCTGTAATGTACATTTTCGGCCGCTGACGTACATTACTGGTAAAACACGGTATTGCTTACTTGTGATACCCCGGGTTTAAAAATATGGCCCATTGTTCCATTTGCATTTCCATTTGGAAAAGGCAGAACTGGGGATGGGAGAGAAAGAGGGAGGGAAGAAAGATAATGACAGGTAGATTTGAAAAAGGCAAAGATGAGATTGGAGGGAGACAAAGCAGGCAGGGATTGGAGGGAGAGATAGCAGGCAGGGATTGGAGGGAGAGATAGCAGGCAAGGATTGGAGGGAGAAAGCAAGGTAGAAAAAGAGGTGGAGGAGGGAAAACAGACGTAGGCAGACGGAGATAGAAGAGGTTCCCCGCCTGCCCCCCTCTTGTCTGTGCTTATTTGTTATTTCAGGCTCGACATGATGCAGCAAGGAGTGGTGGGTCACTGGAAGCTGGCTGTTGTTTACTGGTGGTGGAGTTAGCCCACGGGGGGGGGGGGGGCAGCTCCAAGTGGGCCGATATGGTACGGAGAGGACAGCTGGAGCTCATCGAGTCGGTGCTTCTACAACTGATGAGGAGAAGTTCCACGGTAGCTTTCAGTGAGCCATCAGCAGAAAAGTTTATGTTAGAAAAGTTTATGTTATTAAGAACACACTTTGTTAAAATAGTTACATTTGTTGTATCTGTTACTTAAATGGTTAAAATTGGTAAGAGGTGGTTTATATGAAACACGTGTATTGTAAACAATAAAGCTGTGACCCCTTTTGCGCCAAACTCAAGTCTCCTGTGTCGTTAGAGGGAGCCAAAGGGGTGTGATAAGAAGTACATAGGTAGGAGGGGATAAAAGGAACAAATGGTATAAGGTTAATCTGGGTCCTCCCTCCTATCTCAGCCATGAATATATGGGGAAATGTATCAAAGGAAAAAATTGCAAAACAGTTGTAAATATAAAGGGCAAGTCCACCCTTAAATCAAAAAACTGGTGACTTGCCAGTTATACATTTTCTTTTGTTCTGGCAAATGTATCTGCCTCCTTCCTCTGCTCAATGAGCTGTTTATTAGCTTGAGAATGTGCAGTGAAGGCAGCAGGGAAAACAACAGTCAATCCACATCCTACAGGAGCCAGCTTACCCTGTCAGAAATAGAAGCAATAATCCCAGTTTAATATCTAGTTAATAATACAGCTAATAATGTGCAGAATATATCAGTTACGGTTAGGGCCACATAACCGATGTGACCATTTTTTTCCCAGAGTGACAATTTTCCCAGATATTAAGCTACCCCCACAACTTTAGATCTCTTTACAGAAGTCATTTGCTTTTATAAGACTTTCTCTAAATAAAAATGAAAAAGGGAACTGGACATACTGTACATACAGTTATCTACAAAAGGATCTACCGTATCTACACTAGGAAAAGTGCTTGTGAAGGTTCTCATTCATCCAGGTCATGGTATATCTGTTGTATTCAATTAGATCAACTGGACTTGAAATGTAGTTCTTGAAGACGTTTCGCTAGTCATCCGACTGGCTTTCTCAATTCAGAATGACTTGTACAAATCTGTGGCAATTATGTACCCTAAATCCAATTAGCATATCACAGCCAGTGTTAAGGGTGTGATTAGATGTGAGAGGTGTTATAGGAACGCCCAGAGTAAGGTGTTAAAACAGCATTGTCTGCCAGGTCTGATTAGATAGTGGCTAAGAGGTGTTATAGGAACGCCCAGAGTAAGTGTTAAAACAGCATTGTCTGCCATGTACAATGCTGTTTTAACACCTTACTCTGGGCGTTCCTATAACACCTCTTAGCCACTATCTAATCACACCCTTAACACTTGGCTGTGATATGCTAATTGGGATTTTCCAGGGTACATAATTGCCACAGATTCTTGTACAAGTCATTCTGAATTGAGAAAGCCAGTCGGATGACTAGCGAAACGTCTTCAAGAACTACATTTCAAGTCCAGTTGATCTAATTGAATACAACAGATATACACTAGGAAAAGGTTTCAACAGAGGAGCAGATAAAGAGAAAAGGAGAGATTTTTTTCTGTCTACGGTTTCACATTGGGGAGTTTAGTTTAAATGGCAGATAATGAGATGTTTTGTATTAATGTTTAGAACATTTTCACATTCTAACATAGGTGTCTGGCTGCGATCAGCCTGGAGCTTCATTCTCTTTCCCTCTAAAACTCTTTGTTCTCACCGTGTTACTATAGAAAGGAAATCTGAATTCATGGAGAGCCATTCATTCGGAATAATAATGGTAAAGACCACAAGACCAGGGTTAGGATTCGTTTCCTTCAGGCAAGTGTCAAGAATTTCCAGTCACCAGAAATATGTTCATGTGTAAAAGGCAAGTTAAGTCCATAAGGAAGCGCTGCCTAAAGCCAGATTGGCTGCTGTAGGTGTAAAAGGCAAGTAAAGTCCATAAGGAAGCGCTGCCTAAAGCCAGATTGGCTGCTGTAGGTGTAAAAGGCAAGTAAAGTCCTTAAGGAAGCTCTGCCTAAAGCCAGATTGGCTGCTGTAGGTGTAAAAGGCAAGTAAAGTCCTTAAGGAAGCTCTGCCTAAAGCCACATTGGCTGCTGTAGGTGTAAAAGGCAAGTAAAGTCCATAAGGAAGCACTGCCTAAAGCCAGATTGGCTACTATAGGTGTAAAAGGCAAGTAAAGTCCTTAAGGAAGCTCTGCCTAAAGCCACATTGGCTGCTGTAGGTGTAAAAGGCAAGTAAAGTCCTTAAGGAAGCTCTGCCTAAAGCCAGATTGGCTGCTGTAGGTGTAAAAGGCAAGTAAAGTCCTTAAGGAAGCTCTGCCTAAAGCCACATTGGCTGCTGTAGGTGTAAAAGGCAAGTAAAGTCCTTAAGGAAGCGCTGCCTAAAGCCACATTGGCTGCTGTAGGTGTAAAAGGCAAGTAAAGTCCTTAAGGAAGCTCTGCCTAAAGCCGATTGGCTGCTGTAGGTGTAAAAGGCAAGTAAAGTCCATAAGGAAGCTCTGCCTAAAGCAACATTGGCTGCTGTAGGTGTAAAAGGCAAGTAATCCTTAAGGAAGCTCTGCCTAAAGCCAGATTGGCTGCTGTAGGTGTAAAGGCAAGTAAATCCTTAAGGAAGCTCTGCCTAAAGCCGATTGGCTGCTGTAGGTGTAAAGGCAGTACAGAAGAAGTCCTTAAGGAAGCACTGCCTAAAGCCAGATTGGCTGCTGTAGGTGCCCAGAGCAAAAAACAATCTGTGACTCAAAATGTCACATTTCTAAATTTGTCCTTCACAGCTGAGGTCTAATGTAGTTACATGTGTAGAGTGTACAGATCAGCACTCCCATATTAGTACAATATGCTGTGCAGTGGTCCAGACTGATGAAAGAATGTCTAAGGGTGACTCAGGACACATCAACGTAGGATGACCATAATAAACAGAGCACAGGAGTAGGAAACCTTTCTAAGATACATATAGATCTTTAATTGAATTGAGATCATAACTCGTGGCTGCAGCAGCCAAACAGAACGATTAAAGCTGCAAGCAAATGTTCATTCCAGTTTTTAATTGAAATTTAAATATTTCAATACCATCTGCTTAGAACAGGTTTATTACATTTTGTTCTATAAAGTATAATATTTTTCTTTTTTGTAATATTTTAGCAGAGCCGAGCTTGTCATTGCTGGTTACACGGACAGTTATAATTGGAAATAAAGTGTGTATTATTATTTTAGACTATTTATTGCACAGGTTCTCTATGTACTAAATTTTACCAAGAGTAACACAATGCGCAAAAAAGTTACAGAAGTAATGTACTCTTTTTAAAAAGCAAACAGTGTTACAGTGTTAGTTATAGACTGTCAAAATGTTTCAAATCACTTTGAATCATATATGTATATTTTCTCATGCCCCAGACCCTTCGCCACTGTCAAATCACTGAAAATAATAATACAGTAACCTCCACGTGTAGTTACACAGCGAGTGAACTCATCCGTCCATCTGGGTGGTCCAGGTGCCATGTGCCTGCCTTCTGTCCATGCTTATGATAAATAAAAGTGTTTGATTTTACCACGTTAGTGTCCTGCTTCCAGTGTGTGCTGATGCCCGCAAGTGTTTGGTGCAAGAGTCTATAAAAGTTTGGGGCTTTTACACAGTAAGTCATGCGACACTATCAATAAACTGTGCATTGTGGCACAGGAGACATAAGGGTAACATTATTTATTGTTAATTTCCAGTCACAGCATTATCTTTCTACTGCGTCATCTACTGACACAATCAGTAAGTGCGACTTTGTAAATAAGCCTCAATATTTTTTGCTGCGGTCCTGAAATGCGTGGGAGCTAAGTCAAATAAATATAAGGGCACATTGATTCTCCTGCTTTAAATACTTTAATGAGCACACATTTTGGAGGCTTGGTCAAATCCTCATTGGAACACTCACACACACACGTATATATGGGACCTTAAAGCGGTAAAATATTGAGCTTGTAATTTATCCATAGAGAAGGACAGGTTTTTAAAACAGCATTATGATGGAGATAAAGCATGTTAGCAATTTTAATTCAGTTTGATGTGCATTTGGACTCTATTTGCTCCTTAGTTAGCACAACTTTAAGTCTCGGTTTGCTATGACTGTGGGAGTACTGGAAGAGGCAAAGTAATAGAAACGTTCCACAGCACACACCAACCTTGATTGAAATATGTGTTTATTCACACATAACGTTTCGGTGTTAGCATAGCATAGCCATTGCAAGCCTATTTACCAGAGGCTGGAGTTAAAAATGTACGCGTGGGTGAAATTCTCTCAGTCACGCAGCCTCTGGTAAATCTGCTACGGGAGATTTGCTCAGAGTGCGTGCAGCTCTGGGTGAATCTCCCCGTATTTTGTATAATGTACAGATGTACACAGTCCAATTTTTATATATTTGTATTTTTTTGGTTTATTTATATATATATATATATATATATATATATATATATATATATATATATATATATATTATTAGTAGACAGGGGTGTTACTACAAAGCCCTAGGCACCTCCCCCATGATGTTTATAAGCATCGATCAGCTGTTCGGACAGCTGATTGCCAGGCCACCTTCATCTTCAAACCCCTGTGGGGGTCGTAGGTGTGGTACATATACCCTTTTCTGTAGAGTCATCCAAGTTATTAAATGATTACACTCAACTAAAAATGCTTAAACATCTGTAGACCCAAACACTGGTCTGAAACATTGATCCTTATTTACATCCTCCAGAAATAAAAGATAATCAGAATTACCCTGGTTTAGCATTTGAAATATGCAAGGAGTTTATATGTTCTCCCCGTGCTTGTGTGGGTTTCCTCCAGGCACTCCAGTTTCCCCCACAATCATAAAGAAACACTGATAGGTTGTATGTGTAAATAAATGTGCTTAGATTGTAAGCTCTTCGGGGCAGGGCCTGATGTGAATATATACATGTAATTGTAATGCGCTATCGAAGACATTGGTGTATAAATCCACAATAATAATAATTATACTATTGTAATGTAATGAAGGTACCTGTCCATTATTATTCATAGGTTTAGTTTTAATATATTCCTATTACTTTCAACAGCTGGAAGCTAAGAAGTGAAACTCAGTCTCCCTGCACATCTGATAAAACATGACTGACTTGCTGAGCAGACACCAATCAAGTCATAAATCAAACTGTCTCCATTAGCGGTGGGAAAAGTAATGTTTATGGCCCCTGTTGAGTAGTAGAGAGGTTTATTTCTAAAGGGTACAAGTGAAAAAAATATTTGGTGAATCAGAAGAAAATGTTCTCATAGTCACAGATGCAATGAGAGATTTTACTGAAAGAAATCAACGTTAACGCTGGTACAACCAGGGCAGCCATCAATAGACCAGCCAGACCTCGGATCAGAGCAGGGGGGTCTTGCTGTATCTAAATGAACATTTAAAAGATACCCTTAAAGACCTCTAGGTGTCCAGGGGCCATATTTATAAAGCCGCGGTATCGAATTTTAGCTCTGTATCGTAAATTTACAATCGTTAAACCGACCGGAGATTAATGATTGGTGTAACGATCGTATTCTACGATCCCCATAGAATACCATTGCGGTAATTTACTACCGCATGGTATTCTACGATCGAACGTTTGTTAATTAATCGCAATCGTACATTTACGTCCGCATTTGTATATTAACTAACCCGCGGTATCTCAAAAAAGCAATACCGCGGATTTATAAATACGGCCCTAGATATCTTATGCACTGGGATTCACATTTTAGTAGCATCTTAAGGTGGCCATACACCTGTTGGGGAATGACAGGATTTGACAATTATCGTCAGTGTGTAGGGGCTCTTCCCAACCAATCTTAGTGCCGCATTATGTTCGGTTCTTAGTGTTTGCATTATGTAATTCATCCTGGTAATCAGTGTAGTCCACAACTACCAAACCCCCACCCTTATCTGCTGGTCTTAAAATTATAGGGGTATCATTCTGAAATGTATTTAAATATTTGTCTTTGTCATGTTTTGTCTTACCTTGCTGATTTCTTTCATGTACTTCTGTGTTTGACATCTGTTTGAAACATTGTATCATGGGGCTGATGGTGTGTGGATCCAAGGTGCTTTTCAGTCATAGTTTGGGATTTGTTTTCTCACCTTTCTTGTCTTCAAACATTTCATAGAGTGTAATCTGTCTGGAAAGTTTATATAGGTCTACTTCAAATTCAAATTTATCAGGCTTAGAAGAAGAAACAAAAGACAGACCTTTTTGTAGTAGGGAGGCTTCTGATTGAGTGAGTTCCCTTTTAGACAGGTTGTTCTGGACAGGCCTTTAGCCTGGACAGACCTGGCAATGGGGGATGGGGACCGCAGCATCCTAAAACTTCTATTGGGTAGTAGCCAACTGGCAGATTTTGCTGGTCCCAAGCTGCACTGGATTCCTGAAGTGCAGCAGAACGAAGATCTGAAGAAGTGGCCAATCCGGAACAAGAAGAGGAGGGTCAACGGAGCTAACAGCAGGAGCCTCAAGCGGAGGCAATCCAGAAGTCAGCCTGGGAAGGTTATAGAGGGCAAAAGCAGGCGCAGGGAGACTGTCAAAGGTTCCCTGTTGCCATCTATATCCCCCCCTGCAGCTGTTAATCCCAGTACTGTAGCATCAAAGGAAAAGGCTATGTCTCCCATATCCCAAGCAAGTGGGTCTGCTAGCACAGAGCTTGTCACTCGCTTCTCTCCCCGACCCCTTTCTTCTACCTACACAGGTAATGTCTCAACCCTGAGTTCCCCACCAGTGGCCACAGCATCTGCCACTTCCAGTATGCCTATTCCTGGACCTGCTACTGCACAACTACCTCAACCAGCAGCAGATCTACAGCAGTCCCAACCGCAAACAGATATTGCTAAGGCTACAGGCCATTGTAATGATCCTTTCGCAAATGTAAGAGGCGTTTAAGACGCTCTCTAATGATTTTAATCAATTACAATTTCCTGTTAATGTAAATAATTTGAACAATGGTAAGAATGCTAATTGTGATATTAATGCTTGTACACCATCCCCCATTTTAAAGGAGGATGCGTAAAAAGCCTAACAAAAGGATTATAGAGTAGAGTAGTATAGGATCAAACATTAAGGGTGTTCCAGAGACTTGTAGTCCGGATGTGATGACCTGTGCTAGTACATTTGCCCACAGCAGTAAGGGAGAGAATCATCAAAGGTGATTACGTGGAAATCCTTTCCTTACTGCCATCGGTAAAATAATTGAAATCATAAAAGAAGTCAGGTGACCCAGAAGAAGATAGAAGGAGGCCAGTGGCACGTACTTTCCCCAACTGGCTTCAATCATTTTGTATTTACACTAACCTTATAACTACATCCAAACCAGACTTTGGCCCATCCCTTTTTAAAGAGCATGTCCACCCCTTTTTTGAAGTTTTTATATAGTATAGTTATTGGTCCCCCTGCGCCAACTGCCATAATAGAATTGTTAGAAAGTTCCCCAATAGTTACTTACCTTCCCTCTATCCTCCGCCGCATAGTCCCGGCCCTCTGCTTGCAGAGCAGGGGGCTGGACCGTCAGCCGCGTCCCTGATTGGCTAAGAGGCAGCCAATCAAGGACACGGCTGCCGGCTGCTCAGAACGCCGGAGGATAGAGGGAAGGTAAGTAACTATCAGGGGACTTTCTAACAATTCTATTACAGTGGTTGGGGCTGGGGGACCAATAAATATAATATCACCAAGGGGTTTTGCGCTAGGGGGAGGGAGAAGAAAACGGGAGGGAGAGTGAGGGGGCACATGCCTCAGACCTTATCGAGGTTGAGGCTGAGACAGGCACAGGATGAGTCACACAGAGCTTCCTACACTACACTATCCTGGACTTTGGAGGGGCACAGCATGGCAACCATAAGGAGCTGGGATGTAAGGTAAGGATTTTTGTACACTACAGAGTGGGGCCAGTATGGGGATAAATTTCAGTTTTGGGGGTGGACATGGCCTTTAAGTTCTTAGACATTTTACTGGAGGCTTATAAGTGTTATGGCGGAATAGCTTTGTTTTTGTATGACAAAAAGTTCAGACAAAAGAAGTCAGTCAGTCAGTTTTTTCAAACTCTGGAAAAACGGTCCAGGTAGCAAGCCGAGTAAATAAATGCTGGGCATTTAACGAATCCTTGTGGAAGTGGCAGGCGAACTGCAGATACAGACATGAGCATTCGTTATGCAGCGGAGCGCACCCTGCTTTTCGTTGCATCAGAAAATTCAGTCTCCAAATTCAAAACTGAATACCCCAGTGAGCTGGTTAAAAATGCAGCAGTGGCTAGAGGCCTATCCAAACCGACAGAAAGCTTCATTAATTGAAGGTGGTTTTCGGTATGGTTTTTGGATCCCCCTGGAAAAGATTAGACCCACGTTGATAGTCCCGGATAACTTGAAATCAGTTAGGCTCCATCCAGATATCGTTAGGTCTAAATCCAAAAAGAGCTTTCACTGGGTAGTATAGCTGTCCCTTTTACTGACTTTCCTTTCCCAAAGTTCAAAATTTTACTGTTAGGCTTGGTACCCAAAAAAGAAAAAGGGAGTTATCGCTTGATTCACCATCTCTCCTTTCCATCAGTGAACGATGGCATCAGTGATGACTTATGCTCAGTGTCATATGCATCATTGGATTCAGCCTTAGAGCTTTTGTTTCAATGTGGCAAGGGAGCTTTGTTAGCCAAATCCGATGTCGAAGCAGCCTTTAGATTGCTTCCTATTCATCCGGACTGTCATTGGACATTAGGCTTTCATTTTGAAGGATTTTATTATTTTGACAAATTCTGCCGATGTGCTGCTCGCTGTCCTGCTTCTATTTTGAGGTTTTCGCAAGCTTCTTAGATTGGGCCGCTAGATTTGAGTCAGGTTCTCCCCAAGCCATCCATTATTTAGATGATTTTTTATTTAATGGTCCTGTCAGTACAAACACCTATGAAACGTTATTGAATACCTTCCTTTGGTTAGCAGGGCAATGTGGTGTCCCGGTAGCAGTAAATAAAACTGTATCCCCTTGCACTCTTGTTCAATTTTTGGGAATAGAAATTGATTCCATCCTTATGCAATTCAGGTTCCCTCAAGAAAAGCTTTCAAAACTTAAAAATGTAGTTAATAGAGCACTGACTTCAAAGAAAATACAGCTTAAGGAATTACAGTCACTATTGGGCCATCTTACCTTTGCTACTCGGGTTCTGCCTGCAGGCGGAGTATTTAATAGAAGGATGATAGATTTAACCATAGGAGTTACTAGCCCTTCCCATCATATCCGCATATTAGCAAAATGTAAGCAGGAAATTTGGAGAGTTTTGAAGAGTTTTTGGAAAATTTTAATGGTCAGACTTGTTGGCAGCAAGAATTTGCGGATGGCAAATCAATACAGCTCTTTACCGATGCAGCAGCATCGGTTGGATACCGAGACTTTTTTAACGGTCAATGGTCAATATGAAAGTGGCCACAAAAATGACCAAGAAGTTGGTATTATTGGATTTTTTCCCTATTATTGTTGCCAAAGAATTCTGTTCAGATGCGGTAGTATGGGGGTGGTCCAGGTAATAAACGGCCTTTCATCCAAATCTCCTCCAGTTCTCATACTGCTCACGCATCTGGTTTTTAGATCCTTACAGTTTAACTTTTGGTTTAAAGCAAAGCACATTCGATGTGTAGAACGGGTTTGCAATGTCCGAACTATTTATGGGAACTGATTTAGGACCCCTTAGGCTAGGCCCCACTTACTTTTTTTTAAGTGTTTGCGCTTGTGTTTTGCGCTCGCGAAAGCGCATGCAATTTGGTTATAATGGAAAATGCGTAAACACAAAAATCCCCGCGATTTCCCATGCCCATGCACGATTGCGCATCCGTTTCCGTTTTGGTAGCGCATGCGTTCACCATTTTTGGTGCGTTAACGCATGCGCTGCCATAACGGAAAAAGGCAAAATCGCATGCGCAAACGAAAAACGCACAAGAATCGCGTGCGATTTAGTACATTGTAGTGGGGCCATTAAAAAAACACTGTTCGACAAAAACCTGGGAAGAGTATATATCTGCATGGAAAGCTTGGGTTTAGTTTAAAACCCAGAACAAATGATCTGTACATTTATCAAATAGTAACCTTCTTGTTTGTTTTCTATTAAATTATCTGTCAGCTAACTATTCATTATCCTACATGAGGAAAAGATTAGCAAGGATTTCCTTCATGCTTAAATTGTTAGGGGAACATGACTTTACTTGTTTCTTCTTTTTAAAACAGTTTTTTAAAGGCTTAGCAAAATCGAAAAAGTCTCTAGATTCTAGGCTACAGGGAGATTCAATAAAAGTTCTTATCGTCGAAAATGGTGCTAATTTTGCCCCAACCAATCAGATGTTAGCTTTCAAATGTTAAATAAGATCTGATTGGTTGGGGCAAAATTAGCACCATTTTTAACGATTAGAAGTTTTATTGAATCTCCCTGTTGGTGTCCTATTACCCTCCCCTTGTTATAGAAACCCCAAGTTTGTTTTGACGACTATGAGACTATTTAGGTGTCTCTTTGTTTTAACCTTTTTCACAGCTTTGCCGGAAAGCAAAGCAGTTTTCCCTAGTAAAATTCATCCTGGGGGATTGGAGGTTGAGCTCTGCATCATTATTAAACAATCCAAGACCTATAGGATGGGAAAAGAATTAGTGTCATGGTTAGGTTCCTTCGCTGTCACAGATCTCTGTCCCATCCAGTCATTCTCATTTAAGGCACTTCGCCCTACGATACCTGGTCCCCTTTTTATTCATAGGGACAAATCGTTTGTCTCAGGAATCCAATTTGCCAAGGTTTTGAGCCATTGTTTAGTAGCCTTTGGTATTCCCGAAAAGGCTTTAGAACCCATTCATTTCGTATAGGAACTGCCACACACGCATCCATACTGGGTTTTAATTCGACGGCCATAAAACAGATTGGGAGGTGGCGATCGGATAAATACAAATGTTATGTTCGGTCAGAGCCTGTTCTCACCAATTGAATTATCTCTTGCAGGTGGGTTACTCAGTGTTTGGATAGTGGGGAATTCTTTTGTTTACTGGTCCAATCGCAGAGTAGCAAATCGGGTCTACGGATGCCATCTTAATCTTGATAAGTCCAGAGTCAAAATCCATTGGGTGGGTTTACGAGGCCTGAATTGGGATAACCTAGTTCCTGCTTTAACACAGTTGTTAGTTAAATGGGGTTACCCAGACAAAATTGTTATTCATTTAGGGGGGATTGAAATCTGTAAAATGTCAACCATTTATTTGATTAACAAAATGAAAAGGGACATTGCCCATATTCAGTTATTCCTGCCAGATGTTATATTAGCGGGGTCTGAAATAATCCTACGTTTAATATGGTTAACTAGATCACTAAAGGCCCTGGAGAAGAGCAGACATAAAATTAATTTAGCCATAAGCAAATTGGCAAAGCCTTTGCATTTCTGCATCCCCCGGCACAAAGACCTTAAATGTGGAGATTTATCGGGAGGGTGCAATTCATTTATCTTATATTGGCTTAGACATTTTCAACCTCAGCCTTCAATCTGCGAAAAGGCCTTGGCATGGAAGGGGGTCATGCTCAATTTAATGAGTTAAATGACCTTGACGTGACGTTAACTTTGGCATTTGTAGGCTCCTGGCTTACTTGAATTTAAAGGTGGAGCCAAAATTCACATGGTAAAAGTGATTTCAGGGCTGCCCACTGGGAGAATATCAGGGGCAGGCTGGGAAATCAAAATGGGTTCAGGAATGTACAGTTTTAAATATGTTATTTTCCATAAAGTGTTGCAGCCTTTATTCCCACTTCTTTGTGTCCGCGTGTGTTATTTATTTAATTACTTATTTAAGGTCAATGTTAGACTCAGGAAGGGAGTCCATCATCCCTAGACCATAAATATTCAGGATTAGTCTGGGTGGATTCTACCTTCTGTTGGCTTCCTCCTTCCACCTCTTTGCAGTGCAATGCCTAAAAGACCTCAGGGCATAAGAATTAACATAGCAACAGCCCCACATTAACCGTGGCTCCAAATTGGCTCCCATGCTCAAATATTCTACTTACAAAACCACGGCTCCTCTCTTCATCCTGGTAATGGCCATCAGTCACAGTCGTAATGGCGAGGTTACAGCCAATGGCTGGCAGCCTTTGCAGAATGAGCCTCCTCCAGGGAGGCTCATTCTGTAGAATATCTGAGCCTGGGAGCATCTTTGAAAGGTTTGAAAAGTAAAAGGAAAACGGAGTTTGTGTGGCTGAACTATGTGAGGTAATTTTGTTTGGAGGGTAGACATTGCTGCAGTTTTGCCGGGTTGGGTTGAACTGCACCAAACTGTTTTTTATGTGGGTTTGGGGCCCCATCTAAAATCTTGATATGGGGCCCTGTGATTTCTAGCTACGCCCCTGCTGTTATGAAAAGAGAAACATAAAGTGAAGTCTTTCTAGGAAAGCACAGGCCAACCAGGACAAGTCTATAATTCTTCTACTGCAGCGCTGGACTGCTGGATTTTTGAAATTGTCTCTCTCTCAAGGAATTTGCTGGGACTGGAAGAACCATTTCACTGTGGCTCAGAGTGAATATTTTGATCAAGTTTATCAGGAGAAGATGAAAGATCTGAACGTGGAATTTTCATGGGAGGAAAGTGATGACACCTGTCTGTGTGATAAATAATATTTGCTGTTTAACTATGCAATGGTGTACACATAGAACTGAATAAACACCTAACCACGTTTATCCTGCATGTTGTGTTCTCACAAAATGAATAAAGGCCGGTCACAAGGTAATCAGTTAAACTACTTTAAATTTAATTATATAACTAGTGATGTCTAATGTTAACTCCATAGCCTAACATGTCACCCGCTACTGGAAAAACAGTTGTCCCCTTATTTAGTGCTATTTGTTGGCTAAAGTTAAGGTCTTAAAAACCAAGGGGGTGATGTAATGAGATCTGCAATCATTAGCGTGTTTTACCTTTTTTAATTGCCTCTAGTGGGGTGCAGGGTCCCTGCCTGTGGAGAAGGACCCCCCTGCTAGTGTGCACCCACCATTGGGGTGGCACTAGTGGGACATGCCCACCCCCTTTCCAGCATTCCCTCTCACCCCACCTTGCCACCTCTACCCTTAACACCACGCACAGCTACACCATGAGTAATCAATGTACTTTTACATTAATTATTAATGTGGCACAATGTAAAAAGCATTTTCAAATTTCATCTGATGCTACATCTGTGTGTAAATTCTTACTTACTTACTTAAATTTAGGGGGATTTACCCAGTCACTTTGTATATCAATAGATTCAATAACAGCCTTGCAGCTCTGGTACATCTCAGAACAGATTAACCCCTACATGACTATTTAACACCAGCCAGGGTCGGGTTTACACCTCAGGAGCCTGACGACCCAAAGAGCCTGGCGCCCTTAGCCCCACCCTTAAACACAAACCACACCCCTAAACCACATCCATTTTCTCTTTTGGGGGGAAGAAAATAGACTATAAAATGGTTGGATTGGTGGGAGGAGATTGACAGCCACCCCTCCAATCTCAGGCACCCTTAGGCACGTGCCTACTGTGCCTAATGGTAAATCCGGCCCTGACTCCAGCTATTAGTAGTAACAGATATAAGGCGGCTATTTTGGAGCTTGTGGTCTTTTTATTCCTTTTTTTTAATTATAAATCCATGCTGGGTACTTCTTTCGGTATAAGATCTTAACTTAATCCTGACTATGGTTCTGTAGCAACTGTCCAGTATATTCCCAATCAATTATGTTAAACATACTGATAAAAAAAGATATACATTTCCTGAATTTCGGAATAACCTTCGTTCTTTTGGTGCAATGGAACATCTAAATTCAAAAGGGAATCTAAGAAGATTAGAATAAATAGCCTAGATCAAGGGTGCCAAATCTGTCTCAGACTGGGGCCACACTAGCAATACCCCAGCCATTCTATTGTGGCCAGCTAATAGAAATAGAAAAACATCAGATAGCGATGCTCTGAGAGCCCCTATTGGCATGTAACCTTGCCGGGCTGTTTGCATCTGGGAGAACAAAGGAACTCAATACTCCCAAGTCATACAAAATAATGAAATTATACCCAATGCCAATTTACAAACACAATTACAACCTCCTAATTCATTTCTATTTGGATACTGGCCGAAACGCCGCTCGTTCGGAGATACGCCCGGCGGATCTGGCAACGATCTGATAAAGTGGGCACTTATCACACGAAACGGACGTTCGTACACATCGTGCGTCACGGGTCGGCAACCGCGATCGCACGTGTGTACGAACTTTAAGACGAATTTGCCAGTACACTTTAAATTTCCCTATATGTCGCCTTCCTTTAATTCAAATAATAAGAAACAGAGGTTAGAGATGATTGGTGTTGCTAGTATACGCCCATATATCCATGTTCTGCTTAACCCTAAAATCACCAGGTATATCTTTCACCCCACCGTATGTGCCTAATATCCCCCAAATACTCTCCTAAATATCCTATTTGCCACGAGTACCAAGTTACCAGTACACTAACTGAGATCCTACCACTAGACCCTGCAGTGTGCTTACTCAGTTTAAACATAGAGGATAGCTGGTCCAGACCTCACCTTGTATTTTTGAGAGAATCTTTATTTTATGCAAGGAAGGTACTTGTATTGAATTGGACGACCCTAACTATGGCTACCATTAACCAATGGAAATCCATAGTGACATCCAGCACTGCCTTTAATATAGTTATCTATAAAGTACAAGGCAATTTGGATACATTTAATAAAATATGGGGTTCATGGTTCAATTACGTAGGCTCCCCAGCTCAAACAAAGTAATGTAAGATATAGCTAATAAAAGATAAGGATGTGCCCTACTCTACATTAGTAAATGCTTAATTTTTTAAATGTATTTTTAATAAAGTTTATTAAGAGAAGATAAAGATCTGAAAATGAAATGTTGGCATTTTATATTTACAGGTCAGTGTGTGCTGGACATGATATTTTATATATACAGGTCGGTGTGTGCTGGACATGACCATTTTATAATTAAAGGTCGGTGTGTGCTGGACATGATATTTTATATATACAGGTCGGTTGTGTGCTGGACAGACATTTTATTATACAGGTCAGTGTGTCTGCGCTGGAGGGCATTTAATATATACAGGTCAGTGTGTGCTGGACATGACATTTTATTATACAGGTCAGTGTGCTGGACTGCATGATATTTATATATACAGGTCAGTGTGTTCTGCACATGGGCATTTAATATATACAGGGTCAGTGTGTGCTGGACATGGACATTTTACATATACAGGTCAGTGTGTGCTGGACATGACATTTATATATACAGGTCAGTGTGTGCTGGACATGGCATTATTTATACAGGTCAGTGTGTGCTGGACATGACATTTTTTATATATACAGGTCGGTGTGTGCTGGACATGACTTTTTATATATACAGGTCGGTGTGTGCTGGACATGACATTTTTATTACAGGTCGGTGTGTGCTGGACATGACATTTTATATATACAGGTCGGTGTGTGCTGGACATGACATTTTATATATACAGGTCGGTGTGTGCTGGACATGACATTTTATATATACAGGTCGGTGTGTGCTGGACATGACATTTATATATAAGGTCGTGGTGTGCTGGACATGACATTTTTATATACAGGTCGGTGTGTGCTGGACATGACATTTTTATATATACAGGTCGGTGTGTGCTGGACATGACATTTTTATATATACAGGTCGGGTGTGTCTGGACATGACATTTATAACAGGTCTGTGTGTGTCTGGACATGACATTTTATATATACAGGTCGGTGTGTGTGCTGGACATGACATTTTATATATACAGGTCGGTGTGTGCTGGAAATGACATTTTATATATACTGGTCGGTGTGTGCTGGACATGACATTTTTATATATACAGGTCGGTGTGTGCTTGGACATGACATTTTTATATATACCGGTCGGTGTGTGCTGGACATGACATTTTATATATACAGGTCGGTGTATGCTGGACATGACATTTTTATTATACAGGTCGGTGTGTGTGGACATGACATTTTTATAATACGGTCGGTGTGTGCGGACATGACATTTTTATATATACAGGTCGGTGTGTGCTGGACATGACAAATTTTTATATATACAGGTCGGTGTATGCTGGACATGACATTTTTATATATACAGGTCGGTGTGTGCTGGACATGACATTTTTATATAATAAGGTCGGTGGTGTGCTGGAATGACATTTTATATATACAGGTCGGTGTGTGCTGGACATGACATTTTATATTATACAGGTCGGTGTGTGTGGACATGACATTTTATATATACAGGTCGGTGTGTGCTGGACATGACATTTTTATATATACAGGTCGGTGTGTGCTGGACATGACATTTTATTTATACAGGTCAGTGTGTTCTGCGCATGGGGCATTTAATATATACAGGTCAGTGTGTGCTGGACATGACATTTTATATATACAGGTCAGTGTGTGCTGGACATGATATTTTATATATACAGGTCAGTGTGTTCTGCACATGGGGCATTTAATATATACAGGTCAATGTGTGCTGGACATGGCATTTTACATATACAGGTCAGTGTGTGCTGGACATGACATTTTATATATACAGGTCAGTGTGTGCTGGACATGGCATTTTATATATACAGGTCAGTGTGTGCTGGACATGACATTTTTATATATACAGGTCGGTGTGTGCTGGACATGACATTTTTATATATACAGGTCGGTGTGTGCTGGACATGACATTTTTATATATACAGGTCAGTGTGTGCTGGACATGACATTTTTATATATACAGGTCGGTGTGTGCTGGACATGACATTTTTATATATACAGGTCGGTGTGTGCTGGACATGACATTTTTATATATACAGGTCGGTGCTGGCTTTAAAAAATCTTTGGGCAAATTTATAAACAATTGGTAGGTACTGTTATATTTCAATACAGAGTCTTTATCAGGACAGGATCAAAAAAAAATTTGCTGGTATCAGTATTTTGTATCCATGACTGTATATTATAAATTGTATTTTATGACAAGCTGATATGTTTGTTTTATGACTTCTAATGTAAATAGGCTCTTTTAGGTATTAATACCAGTAAAATTCCATTTTATTTGACTAATCTTGAAATGATTGAACCTGTCAGTACCACATGTTCTAGAAGACAATCCCACAGTTCTTTCTGTTCCTACTGTATAGACAACTTCCGCACCTAAAGGGATGAAGCTCCAGAGATTTTTATAAGGCTGAGACCACACACAACGCATCAAATCGCGCACACAATCATGAGTGTTATAGCAATTTCTGTGCATTGCTACACGTCATTCCGTGTTCATGCATGCATTTTTGTAATGTAACATTATAAAAACGCATGCGTTTGCATAAAAAAAGGCATATGCAAAAGGCTAACGGATGCGCAATTGCATTTGCATCAGAAATCGCGAGAATGTTTGCATTCCTGCAACTTTTAACCATTTTAACCAAACTCGTGTGCGCAAATGCGTGAGCAAACGCTCAAAAAATGCGTTTGTGTGTCCTAGCCCTAAGGCGTTATTTAGGGTGCAGTTTCAACAAAGAATTCCGAAGGTTGAATAAGGTTGAAATGACTTTCATGACATTTTGGCACTAATGTTGGTCGACTGAGGAAACTTTGCAAAACATTTGTTTGGACACAAAACCATGTTTGTAAGGAAAATGCTGTAATTCCCTATTAAATAACTAATGTCCCCACATTAGCTTCTGTCTGAATACCCAAGTTATTCCTCTTATTAATTCAGTTGCAATTTTCTGAACCCTTTCCAGAATATTGTCTTTTTTCTAAACAGGATTCCAAATTGTACTGTATATTCTTAATGAGGCCTTACCAGCTTAGTAAAGGGGGAAATAGTATTTTCTCTTATATCTCTTTAACTCTTTATACAAGACTATCTTGTTTTTGGCAATTCCTGTATGTTCGCACAATGTTTCTCTAACCGAATTTTCCAATCTACTTTACAACCATTCTTAGGGCCGTAAGATGTATCTCAAATTTATATCCAACCACAAAATATTGCAGGTAAGAACCGCCGGTCAATGTTAAAGCATATACAGTGTTCGTCGGATCGAGCATCAAATGGGCTTTAACAACAGCCTTTAGACAATAAATAAATATATAAACCTGCGGTCTCGTGCTTTTTATATTTTTGTTTATTGTTTTTTATTGAAATTTTGTTGTTATAAATTGACAATCAATAAAATTATCTTAACCATGAAAATACTTCTGAATAGTGCACACCTGTTTAACATTCTTGTCCTGTTCACACGGTTATTCATAACATTTATTCCTAATTGGGAGTATAATGGAGAGTAGGTAGAAGGAGGGGAAAAGGTAAGAAGAAGAAGAAAGGTAAAGTAGAGAATAAGGAGGGTAAGTAAGATGGGGGTTGCAACGTTTTTGTCCACAGATTCAAATTAATTTAACTATATACATCAGTTAAATCGTGATGTGACCTCTATCCAGGGTGACCAGATTGCATAGAATGTAGGGAGTTCATCTAGTAGTATTGCTGTTAGATGCTCATTTCTATAAATAAACCATAAATTATTTATTAAGTTAAATGATGGACCCTTCCAATCAATCCATGAATACCTGGGTATTTCTTGAAAGCTCTTTCATTGGTAGATTAAATAGTGCTTCCCATGGGGTCAGGGTTATATTTATAGACAGTATTTTGGATAACCAGGACATTGTGGCCAGAGTTGTTGTATCTGGGGACATGTCCACCAACAATGGAGGCTATCCAACTCCATTCCACATTGTCCACATTGACATCTTACTCAAACACTTAGGAGTTATATGCCATTCATATACGATTTTAAAGCTTTATATTATTTAAACATTTAAATGAGTTCACCATAGCTAAGGACCATTCTTCCTCTGTTAACGCTGAGCCTATATATTCTTCCCATTTACTCATGGCTGGGGATTTAGGGGCTGGGAATCAGTGGCATAACTAGAAGGGGACCAGGGGGAGCAACTGCAGGGGGGCCTGCGACCCAAGGGGCCCATATTCTTATTTTTGCTATGACAGATATAGCCTCCTCCCAAAAAACCACTGTGGATGCAGCATGGATAGGAGCCCTATTATAGTTTTGCCGGGGGACCCAGTGATTTCTAGTTATGCCACTACTGGGAATAATACCATTGCTGTTTTTTTACCATATGGATATCAATCCAGAGCGTCTAGGGTTCCTGTTTTATAAATCACCTAGAGATGTGCACTGTCTTCACAGTTTTGTGTTGTAGTTTATATTTATTTGAGGCTGTAATCCATGTCACAACATCACATTCTCATTATACCCATTTTTTAGATTTCAGGGATAGCTAGGGGGAACAAACATGTTTGTCCCAGATGTTAAAGGTGTGCATTATGAGGTTAGATTTCCATATGATGCCTAGCCTCTTGTCCTTATTGGATTAAAGTAATCCATTTTATGAGTAGGGGTCAAAAAAAGGTGCTCTCTATTTGGACTCAGCGAGCAGATTGTGGACCAGCTTCCCAGCTCAGCGTCTGTGCTATTCTAGCTGCTTTATAATATCTCTCTAACATGGGTAATCCCCAACCTCCTTGAGTACAGGATCTACCTTAAAAAAAATTGTTTTGCCATATGAATTTATTTATCGACTTTAGTAAGTCTTGTAATTTTTGCTTTTGTGGAGAGATTGGAAGTGCCTTAAACAAATATTAAAGGGCAAGTCCAGCCCCAAAATGAAAACTTACATACAGGTAAATCACCCCCCAAACACTAAACGGTATTAGTTTGAAATGTGAAATATACAAGTCTAACCTGAAATCCTGCACAATGTCCTGTTTCCCCTGTTTCTGCTTCCTGGTTATTCCAGTTAGTAACTGTCAGTAATGGATTTGAAAGTTGACATCACAGCCAATGACTGAATGTTAATCCCCTGTCTGCCTCTTCTGAGCATGCCCAGGCTCAGTGCAGGCTCAGTACAGGTTTATAAATAGCTCAGTTTCCATGAGGCATCCAGAAGCATAGCAGGCATACAGTAATGAATTCATAGGACAAACTATGATATATCAACATATTTTAAAGAGGCCATTCTTTGTAAAAGATGTTCTTATGAGGGTGGAATTGTCCTTTAAATTTTGGGTAAGATCGACATTGTCACTGCTGCTACATGACCCCAGAGTGAAATGTTGTATGGTGTCCATTCCCTTAAGTCTTTTTTAAAATCCTGAGTCGGCGTAAGTAGTTGTAAGTATACAGGTCTTCCACGCTGCTGGACACCTGTATCCCTAGGTATTTGATAGCTAATAGCTTTAGGTTGGGGGTAGATATATATATAATGGACATTTTATAGTTTTAGTTTGGTTTGCTTTAAATCCCAATATAGTGCCAAATTCTTTTAATAATTTGGTTATTGGTAATATGCTTCTAATATACATTTGGTAGTGAAGTTAGTGGTTGTGTTAGGGAGTGTCATCCGCAAAAAAAACTATTTTATAATCCATTCCTCAGAGTCTACTTTAATCCCCCTTATATCAGCATTAGTTCTTACTCTAGCTGCAAAAGGTTCCATACAGAGTGCAAAGAGTTGTGGGGAGAGTGGGCATCCCTGTCTTATCCCATTTTTGATCTGTGTCACATCTGAGAAATACACTAGGTGGGAAACTTTGGCCATTGGTGAGGTGAGGTGTATGATACAGTTTCCTACCTTTAAAATGAGCCATCAACCACCTCTCTACCTGCTCCACAGCCCAAGATATAAAGAAATGACTGACCAGAAAGTTAATGGGTGGGAGGCTGACATGTGACATTCCTAAGGCTGCTCCTCAGCCTCCGACTCCCTCAGTGTGTGAGGGGGACAGGAAGTCCCTCCCCCTCCCTGATGTGTGAAGGACCTGCAGCTGCAGAGAAGGTAAGGGAATCTACAGCCCTTCTCTCTCACTATGTGAAAACAGCCTTTTCAGGCAGAGTTCTCACTGTTTTCACACAGGTTTCTGTAGGTGGGGGTCTGAGTGGCCAACGGCGCCCGCGAGTAGACGGGGCCACGGCACCCGCGAGTGAGCGAGGCTACGGCACCCGCAAGTGATCGGGATTAAGACACCCGTGAGTGTGTGGGACTAAAGAACCCACGAGTGGGTGGGGCCACATGGGCTGTAAGGGAAGGGGCTAAGGGGGGCCTGCAAATGGAGGGGCCATAGGGTCCATGAGTGGGAGGGGCTGGCGGGCTTGCAAGAGTTGGAAGAGACACAGTGCAGTGCACTGACATGGTTTCAGAGCAGGAAGCAGGAAGTGCAGGGGACCTGGTGATGCTGCTGCCATATCACACACAAAAATATAAATATCTTCAAAACGATGCAAAATAAACAATGACAATAAATTGCAAAAATTCTCAGGAGAGCAATTCCTATCAATTTACCTAAAGTCATTTTTGGACCACAGTTCCCCTTTAACAAATTCACCTTGTATTCAAAATTGTGAAAGTGCTTCTGTGAGATACGGCCATGCTACTCAATTGAAAGCCTTTTCCACATCAAGAGAAATTAAAATGGCTGGTAGTTTCTGGGATTTCACTATGTGCATTAGATTAAGAGATCAACTAATGCAAACTGATGTCTGTCTATGGGGGATAAAGCCAGATTGATCTTGATCTACTAGTTGTATTATTTCATTTAATCAAAGTATTTTCGAAAATAATTTGATGTCTGTATTTATCAAAGATATATAGGGATAACTGTGATGAATGTTTTCAAGAAATCTGGGGTAAATGTGGCTTGTGAGAGATAAGGGATGTAATTACAGGAGAACTAAAGTCTCTAGACAACATTGTCCCAATAGACAGAGCACATTCACAAACATACAACAAGCTGTGTCTCACCTCTCCCTTTACTGTGGCCATTGGGTTGTTTATGAAAATAACCTGTGAGTACTAGGGGTCAGCTCCCACAATCCACCTTAGCTGGGTAAACCCCCATTGTGGTGTGCCTGTGCTTGCAACCTTCAATAATTCTTCCCTTGTCCGATAATAGTGCAGAAGAAGAATAATATCTCTAGGGGATTCTCTCAGTGCCCTACAGTATGTATACGGTCTAGTTGAAATCTGTCTGCTGGCCATTCAGGTAGCATTTCCCTAAAGAGTCTTATTGCAAAATCCTCCAGGTTTCATACATCTTCAGGGACACCTCTGAGGCATAAGTTGTTTTTGTGGTTTTCTATCATCATGAGCTTGTTTCAGTCATCCCATTGTGTAAGAAGTGTAGTGTTGCATCAAGTTGCTGGCAGTAGGCCTGCTGGGGAACAGAAAAAGCACACAGCAGCCGTAGTGGAGACAGAGTGAGGAGACCAGAAGCGGCAGTGGATCGAGGAGCTTGTAAGTAAAAAAATCTTTGACTGGGAGCTCTCTTCTAAATATATGTAGAAGAGGGGTGGACATTCCATTTAATCTCCTTATATTACACTGTTAGGGGCATATTATCCATTATATATTTTATGACCCAGTTGTAAAATCCCAATAATATGAATTTTTTTCCATAGGCATAAATAACGTTGTTTTACGATGTGGCTGTAAAATAAAAAAGAGAAGTATTATTGGTTTACAACTACATAATAAAAATGACAGTAGCAGCCAGAATGATCTGAACATGGTGACATCTCTAGTACAGTACAGCAGGTTGTTACAGGTCA
This sequence comes from Hymenochirus boettgeri, assembly GCA_019447015.1. NCBI lineage: Eukaryota > Metazoa > Chordata > Amphibia > Anura > Pipidae > Hymenochirus > Hymenochirus boettgeri. Next base: position 200,933,919 of record CM033475.1, read on the forward strand.
TTGGTAAATTTCAACACAGACATAAAATACCAAACTTTAAGGAAATATTGTTATTTAAAGGAATAGTTCACTCGAAAAGTCAACTATGCCTTTAATGTATTGATTGAAGACTGGGAGGTTAAGGGGCTATGTCTTACCCCATACCCCATATATTAAAGGAATAGTTCATTTCTTGAGTGAACTATTCCTTTAAAGGGAAAGTTCAGTAGAAAATATCATACCTAGTTATTCTACATATTCTCTTCCATTTTTCTAACTGACAAGTCTGTTCCTGGCTAAAACGAACTTGAGTGGAAGCTGTTATAAATTCCTTCGTTATAAAGGACTTTTTATTAAGGACATAGAAAAAGAAAGACATTTAATCATCTGATGGGTATATGGTTGAAAGTTTTAAAATAAAGATTGTTAGTGCTGATAGTGATGAAGACTGTGTGTAAGTAGATAAATGTTTCTTTCTTCCAGTTAAAGGGGTGAGGTTAAAAGTAAGTTGTGTCAGTGGGATTCTAGGTTTTAGTTCTGTACCTGTAGTAAAGCAGGTTGTGTAAAGCAGGTTGTGTAAGGGTGAAAATGTGTTGTTTTTTTTCCTCTTTGCGCTGATTGTTGCGGGGGCTTGGTCCAATTAGTTGAAGAGAATTCATATTGCTTGGATCAGTGGTTTGTACATGACAAAAGTCAGTTCCTGTGAGTGGAAGCTGTTTGTTATAATGGACCTTTTTATTAAGGACATAAAAATAGAAGGACATTGAAACAGTTGCCCTTAAACAAGGCGGTTACATTGGTGTTGTATATTAGAAGGGTCAGTTTTGTTAATACCATGCAATGTGCATTCTGCTACATGAATAGGGATCTGGAGCACACATTCCAGGGGACCTATGTCTGTGTCAGGTGCGAGTGGCTTGCCCATTTGGAATTTGAGGTGGAGAGTCTAAGGGGGCAGCTTGCAGCATTGCAAAGATTGGCAAAACAGGGGGGACAGCTAGCACTGGCTGGGGCCAGTATAGAGGGAGGTGGAAGTGGGGCAAGGAAGGTTGAGGGGAGATGTGGTTTTGGGAGGGTTACTAGGTGAAGTGGGGGATGGATGGGAAGGGTTGCTTTCCAACTGATTTGCTGCCTTAGGTGATGAATTGGAGGAAGACAGCTCAGAATTGGCATGTATGGAGTGGTTTAATCCCTTGTGCAGCCAGGGGACTGCCATCTCTAATACAAGGGAGAAAGAACCTAGGGTCTGGTAGGCTAGGCCGGTGATTATGGTAGGGGACTACATTTTTAGAAAGGTAGATAGGGTCATCTGCTGCCAAAACCCTATAAGCCGAACTGTGTGTTGCCTGCCTGGTGCTAGGATTCAACATATGGTGGATCATGTAGACAGATTATTGGGTGGTGCTGAGTGTGACCCAACTGTCTTGGTTCACATAGGTGCCAATGACAAAGTTAGAGGAGAGGTCTTTAAAAAAGGATTTCCAAAAGCTAGGGGCTAAGTTAAAAGCAAGGACCTCCATTGTAGTGTTTTTAGAAATACTACTGTAGCACATCATAGGCTAGGGAGGCAGCGGGAACTTAGGAGTATTAATGCATGGCTAACAGTTTGGTGTAAGGAAGAAGGGTTTGGATTTTAGAGAACTAGGCAGACTTTTCTGTTAGATACAGGCTCTTTAGTAGGCTCTTAATGCTCTTTAATGATAATGCAGCTGTTTTGGTGAGAATATGGCTAAAGGGTGGGAGGAGATTTTAAACTAGGTTTTGGGTGCTAAAAAGTATATAGTAGGTATAGCAGCAATGTGGTTGAACAATTCTCATGACTGGGCTGTAAATTTAGATGGATACTCACTGTTTAGACAGGATAGAGAAAATAGAAAAGGGGGAGGAGTATGTGTTTATGTTAAAGAAGAGTTGAAGCCAAATTTAAAATAAGATATAACTGGCGAAATTAATATTAAAGCAGAGACAATATGGGTAGAATTGGTCAATAGATATTGGGGTAATGTCATTGTTGGTGTCTGCTACAAGCCGCCAAATGCTAGCAGGGAGGAAGTGGGTCAGCTTCATATGCAGATGGCAAGGGCTGCAAGTTCATGGAGTGTTCTGATTATGAGGGATTATAATTACCGTGACATTAATTGGCGTATTGCCAACACAGAAATGGGCGATGAGTTCCTGAATTTGCAGCAGGATAATTTCTTCTCACAGGTGGTTGAAGTTCCTACTAGAAAAGGAGCTCTGTTGGATCAGGTAATAGCTAACGTTGAGGAGCATATTATAGACATAAAGGTAACTGGAGGCTTAGGAAATAGTGACTTTGAAATAGTGCCGTTTAGTGTATGTTATCAAAAGGAAAAGGGTTAACAAAAACTTTTAATTTCAGGAAAGCAAATTTTCTCAGGTTAAAAGATGCTCTGCAGCAGGTCAACTTGGATGATATATTATCAGGTAAAGGTACTGAATAGTGGACTGTTTTAAAGAGGATTTTAAGCTATTTCACATCTCAATTTATACCCTTGTAAAATAAATGTAAAAAAAAAACCAAGTCTGCACCCATGTGGCTTAATTCTAATATAAAGAGGGAAATAGAAAGGAAGAAAAGGGCATTTAAAGCCCTTAGAGGAAGTTAGAGGAAATGGAACGGGCCTTAAGGGATTATAAAAACTGTAACAAGGATAAGTTAGGATAGCTAAAAAAGCATCACTAACCCTAAACAACCTTTTAAGTATATTAAGAAGATGAGGATGGTGATAAAGTAAATGTCATTTCCCCCCCTCTGTATACACTATAGTAGATCCAACTACAGATAACATTAAGTGTAATTAATCACTTGTGTGTTTTTTGTTTTTTTTTTACTACTTACTGCTTGAATAAGGTAGTAGGAATTGTTTGAGTAAACTCAAAGCACTGGGTTACTAAAACAAATACTGGTGTTTAAAAAGCACTGTTTAAAAATACTGGTGTTTAAAAAGCACTGTTACCTGTAGAGCGGGGGTTGGTAAGAGACAAAGGAAAGGCATTTTTTTTCCTTTTCTCTGATTGGATGGGGGTGTAGCTAATTGGTTTAAATTGGCTGAGGGCTGTTGGTTCTTTGGTTTTGAACCTCATTTAAGCCATTTCTCCAGAGCGATCAGCTCTTGAGCGATTTTCTTTTAAAGGGATTTGTCTGTTTTTAAAGGGGAGAGAAAGCGTTACGAAACAAAAGCGTTTAGAACAAGAAAGCCTTTAAGAACAACACTGCTATTTCTCTGCTGTGTATTGCTGTGTCTCTGGTGTGTATTGCTGTTTAGTACGGACAGTTTTGTTGGGGCCGCGCAATGTGCATCCTGCTGCATGTATGGGATCTTGGAGCAGCCGCCCCAAGGGACCTATGTATGTGTCAGATGTGAGTGGGTTGCCCATTTGGAATCTGAGGTCCAGAATCTAAAGGGTAAACTTGCAGCATTGCAGGGCTTGGCAAATCTGGGGGAAATGCAGGTACTGGCAGGGGCCAGTAAACTGGAGGGTGGAGATGGGGCAGATAAGGTGGTAAAGGAAGATAGATTTGTAAGGGTCACCAGGGGAAGTAGGGGACGGAAGGATAGGGGCGCTTCTTCCCAGTTGGTCGATCCCAACAGATTTGCCATTTTAGGTGAAGATGTGGAGGACGATGGCTCGGAAGCAGCATGTATGGAGCGGGCCTTTCCCTTGAGCACCCAGGGGACGGCCATCTCCAATACAAGGGAGGGAGAACTGGGGGCTAGGAAGGATAGGCAGGTGGTAGTGGTAGGGGACTCCATTATTAGAAGGCTAGATAGGTTAATCTGTCGCCAAGACCCTGCATGCCGAACAGTGTGTTGTCTGCCTGGTGCTAGGGTTCGACATGTGGTGGATCGTGTAGACAGATTATTGGGTGGGGCTGGGAGTGACCCGGCAGTCTTGTTTCACATTGGTGCCAATGACAAAGTTAGAGGTGGAGGTGAGGTCCCTAAAAATGATTTCCGAGAATTAGGGGCCAAGTTAAAAGCAAGGACCTCCAGGGTAGTGATTTCAGAAATACTATCGCAGCCATGTGCTACGCTAGGGAGACAACGGGAGCTCGGGAGTATAAATGCGTGGCTAAGAGGGTGGTGTAAGGAGATGGGGTTTGGGTTTTTAGAGAACTGGGCTGATTTTTCTGTTGGCTACAGGCTCTTTAGTAGAGACGGATTGCACCTCAATGGTGATGGTGCAGCTGTTTTGGGGGAGAAGATGGCTAGGGGGTTGGAGGAGATTTTAAACTAGGTATGGGGGGGAGGGAACGTTGAACTACACAGGGGTAAATAGAGAAGTTAGGGATCAGGGGGCTATTAACACAACGGAGGGAGGAGAAGGGGGAGGGGGGAGCATAGAGTATAAGGAGGCATGTACGACCATGTATGGAAGTAAATCAATTGATAATCTAAAATGTAAGAAGTCTGTCTGGAAAAACCGGTGAACTTGAAATAATAGCTTTAAAGGAAAGGTATGATGTAATTAGTATAGCAGAATCATGGCTTAATGATTCACACGACTGGACAGTAAATATTGAAGGATACTGCTTATTTAGACATGACAGAGTTAATAAGAAAGGAGGAGTAGTATGTATGTATGTTAAACAGGAATTGAAGCCAAATTTAAAAGATGGAATAGATGGGGGAGTAAACGATACGGCAGAAACATTATGGGTGGAACTGTGTACAGGAAGCAAGAAGGTAGGTAAATTAATTGTTGGAGTATGTTATAAGCCGCCAAATGCCGGGGAGGAGGTGGAAATGAATCTCCATATGCAGTTGGCGAAGACTGCTGGTATGGGGCATGTTCTGGTCATGGGGGATTTTAACTACCCTGACATAGATTGGAGTAAGGGAACTGCCAGCACCTCAAAAGGTATAAAGTTCTTAAATTTCCTATATGAGCATTTTCTTTCACAGATGGTAGAAGTTCCTACTAGACAGAATGCGTTGTTGGATCTGGTGATATCTAATAACCCTGAGCTCATTTTGGAGATGAGGGTAATGGGAAGCTTAGGGAATAGTGACCATGATATAGTGTCATTTAATATAGGTTGCAAAAAACTAAAGTGCACTGGCTTAACAAAAACTTTTAACTTTAGGAAAGCTAGTTTTATGCTGTTAAAGGAATCGCTCCTGCTCATAGACTGGGGGGAACTGTTTCTAGGTAAAGATACTGAGCAGATGTGGACCACTTTTAAAGGGATATTAAACTATTACATTTCTAAATCGGTACCTTTAGGTAACAAGTGTAAAAAAATTAGATCCAGTCCTGCATGGCTTAATGCTCAGGTAAAAAGGGAAATGGAAAAAAAGAAAAAGGCTTTTAAAATTTTTAAAACAGAAGGCACAGAACAGGCTTACAGGGAGTACAAAAGCTGTAATAAAGAATGCAAGAAAGTAATTAAACTAGCTAAAATATAAAATGAAATACGGATTGCCGAACAAAGCAAGTCCAACCCCAAAATGTTTTTTAAGTATATAAATGGTAAAAAGATGAGGACTGAGAATGTGGGACCATTAAATAATGGAGCTGAGGTGGTAGTAGAGGATGCCGAAAAGGCTAATCTGCTAAACCGTTTTTTTACATCGGTTTTTACTGTTGAGAATCCTTGTCCTTACAGTAGGGATTGTAATAATATGCAGGGAAGAAATGAAGAGTTTTCACATTGGATAACAGAGGATATGGTACGGAAACAATTAGACATGGTTAATATCAATAAAGCGCCAGGACCAGATGGATTGCATCCTCGGATTTTAAAGGAGCTTAGTTCAGTTCTATCTAGACCACTGTTTCTCATCTTTTCAGATTCGCTTTTGACTGGGGATGTGCTGCTGGATTGGAAAAAAGCCAATGTAATACCAATATTCAAAAAAGGTAGTCGTTCACAGCCTGGAAACTATAGACCTGTAAGCCTAACATCAGTGGTAGGGAAGGTGATGGAAACCTTGTTAAGGGATCATATCCTTGACTTTGTTTCCAGGGATCATCTTATTAGTAGTAGTCCATGGATAGAGAACTGGTTATTGGACCGCAAACAGAGAGTGGTGGTTAATGGAGCTACATCTATGTGGGCTAAAGTTCTAAGCGGAGTGCCTCAGGGTTCTGTACTGGGGCCGCTTCTGTTTAATCTGTTTATAAATGACTTAGAAGAGGGCATTGAGAGCAAGGTCTCAGTATTTGCTGATGACACTAAACTATGCAGAGCTTTGGAAACTTCCAATGATGTGCAAGTGCTGCAAGCAGACCTAGATAGATTATCAAAATGGGCAGCAAAATGGCAGATAAGATTCAATGTTTAATATCCCTGTGCCACCTACACCATAAATAACTCTGTGTTAAGTGCATCTGTAATGGAAAAAGATTTGGGGGTTCTGGTAGATAACAGACTTAGCCATAGCAAACAATGCCAGGTAGCAACGGCTAGAGCTAGCAAGATATTGTCTTGTATAAAAGGGGGAATAGATTCAAGAGAGAAAAATATTATTCTCCCTCTTCACAAGGCACTGGTAAGGCCTCATTTGGAATATGCGGTGCAGTTTTGGAATCCCATATACAAAAGGGACATCTTGGAAATTGAGGCAGTTCAGAGAAGGGCAACTAAATTAATTAGGGGAACGGAGGGGCTCGAATATGCAGGCAGATTAGACAAGTTAGGGCTGTTTACATTGGAGAAGCGACGTTTGCTTGGGGACATGATTACCTTATACAAATATATTAATGGGCCATACAATGAACTCTCTGGTGCATTGTTCACTAATAGGTCATATCAGAGGACACGTGGACATCCTCTAAGGTTGGAAGAAAAGAAGTTTCATCTTCAGGTTAGGAAAGGTTTCTTTACAGTGAGAACGGTGAAACTGTGGAACTGTCTTCCAGCAGATGTGGTAATGGCAAGTTCATTGCATAGCTTTAAAAATGGGCTGGATAAGTTTCTAAAACTAAAAAATATTGAGAATTACTGGTATTAATGCATATAGATCTGGTTGATCCAGGGATACTTTCCGATTGCCATTTGGGGTCAGGAAGGAATTTTTTCCCCCTTTTTAGCTGGTTTTTTTTGTCTTCCTCTGGATCAACTGTTAGGTAGGGTTAAAAAAAAAATATATATATATATATATAAAGAGGGTGAATAGGTTGGACTTGATGGACGTATGTCTTTATTCAACCTAAATTACTATGTTACTATGTTACAATAGAGTATATTAGCCGAGGATATGGTGGAGAAACAACTAAATAATGTTAATATTAACAAATCCCCTGGCCGAAGATAAAATACATCCTTGGGTCCTAAGGGAGCTAAGTTCAGTTTTATCTAGGCATTTATTTCTTATTTTTGCAGATTCCCTCATGTCTGGAAGTCTGCGTCTAGATTGGAAATAAGCTGATGTAATTCCAATATTCAAAAAGGGTAGTCGGGTAATTACAGGCCTGATTAACTTCAGTGGTGGGGAAGATCCTGGAAAGTTTTATATGGGAACATTTTCTCTTTCGATACAGTCTGTCATAGGCGACTTATGTATAACCTAAAGTCTGTTGGGCTGGGGTGGCACATTTGTAATGTCTATAGGGTTTGGAACTCCTAAAGGCAACTTGCCAGTGAATATGGAGGTGCCCCTTTAACACCCCACAGTATGTTACTATATGACTATATAACCGCAGTGGAATATACAGAAGACATTTTAAAATACGGTGGTAATTTACAATGCCTGTAAATGGGTGGAATTATCATTATCATTTTGTTGTTCTTAACTTGATGGGTGCAGAAGTAGCCAGGAAACTCTTCCCCTAACAAAAACCACATCCCATTTAATCTATGAGTGACAGCCCAGTATTAGAAAAATCAATTTCATGGAACAGTAACAGTGGGAAAATAAGGGGTTTTATATTCACAATGGAATAAAAATTGAATGAAATTCAGCCAGTCGACATTAAACGTAAAATCTTTTTTTTTATATTTTTTTTCCTTCTGAAGTTCTAATGTTTTCTTCCAAATCAATTATTTATGTGCCTGGTCCTCAGTCAGAATCAGTTTCAAAATGTGACCATATCTTTCTGTTTATTATGTTGTCATTTTCTTGGATCTTTCGCCAAAGGAGACCTGAAGTCCAATAATAAATTGTCATGTAATTGGGGCTAAATTACTGCACTTTTAACTAAAACTCTTACTGTATACTGTATACCATCTTCTGTTTTCCATGATCATCGTGTGACTGGTTATACTTAGTGATGGACCTACTTGGTCTATCCGAACTCTCTCCGAACTAATTTGTTTTTCCGAAGTTGCAGATGTGTTTTTGATAATAAAAAAATTCGAATTCACGGACCGTTCGGTAACCCTCGAATGTACAGTATCATTCAGTAACCCTCGAATGTATCATTCCTTAACCCTCAAATGTATCATTCAGTAACCCTCAAATGTATCATTCATTAACCCTCAAATGTATCATTCAGTAACCCTCAAATGTATCATTCAGTTACCCTCAAATGTATCATTCAGTAACCCTCAAATGTATCATTCCTTAACCCTCAAATGTATCAATCAGTAACCCTCAAATGTATCATTCAGTAACCCTCAAATGTATCATTCAGTAACCCTCAACGTCTCATTCTTAACCCTCAAATGTATCATTTCAGTACCCCTCAAATGTATCATTCAGTAACCCTCAAATGTATCATTCAGTAACCCTCAAATGTTATCATCTTAACCCTCAAATGTATCAATTCAGTAACCCTCAATGTATCATTCATTAACCCTCAAATGTATCAACAGTAACCCCCAAATGTTCATTCAGTAACCCTCAAATGTATCATTCAGTAACCCTCAAATGTATCATTCAGTAACCCTCAAATGTATCATTCAGTAACCCTCAAATGTATCATTTTTTAACCCTCAAATGTATCATTATTCAGTAACCCTCAAATGTATCATCAGTAACCCTCAAAGTTATCATCATGTTTAACCCTTCAACGTTATCATTCAGTAACCCTCAAATGTATCATTCAGTAACCCTCAAATGTAGTGTTCTTTTCGATAACCCTCGAATGTAATGTTCGTTTGTGGTAACCCTCAAATGGTATCATTCAGTAACCCTCAAATGTATCATCTCAGTAACCCTCAAAGTATCATTTTCAGTAACCCTCAAATGTATCATTCAGTAACCCTCAATGTAATCAAAATTTTCAAGTTTTTTAACCCTCAAATGTATCATTCAGTAACCCTCAAATGTATCATTTCTTAACCCTCAAATGTATTATTCAGTAACCCTCAAATGTATCATTCAGTAACCCTCAAATGTATCATTCAGTAACCCTCAAATGTATCATTCAGTAACCCTCAAATGTATCATTCAGTAACCCTCAAATGTAGTGTTCTTTTCGATAACCCTCGAATGTAATGTTCGTTTGTGGTAACCCTCGAATGTAATGTTCGTTTGTGGTAACCCTCGAATGTAATCTTCGTTTGTGGTAACCCTCGAATGTAATGTTCGTTTGTGGTAACCCTCGATGTAATGTTCGTTTGTGGTAACCCTCGAATGTAATGTTCGTTTGTGGTAACCCTCGAATGTAATGTTCTTTTTTGGTAACCCTCGAATGTAATGTTCGTTTGTGGTAACCTTCGAATGTAATGTTCTTTTTTGGTAACCCTCGAATGTAATGTTCGTTTGTGGTAACCCTCGAATGTAATGTTCTTTTTTGGTAACCCTCGAATGTAATATCTGTTGTATTCAATTAGATCAACTGGACTTGAAATGTAGTTCTTGAAGACGTTTCGCTAGTCATCCGACTGGCTTTCTCAATTCAGAATGACTTGTACAAGAATCTGTGGCAATTATGTACCCTGGAAAATCCCAATTAGCATATCACAGCCAGGTGTTAAGGGTGTGATTAGATAGTGGCTAAGAGGTGTTATCAAACAAGGAGGAATGGGTGAGAAACTTGTCTAACAGGACCCTGACCCAGCCAGAAATGGAAGTCCTTGGTAAGGGCTTGAATTTTGCCATCACCCCTAAAGCCATCCCTGTGGTGGATATTATAGCAGCCACAGAAGCCTCTATCCACAGTAATAAGGTATCACAGAGTGAGGCAGAACAACTTCGCCTTAAGGTATCTGCAGCCTTAGCCAGTGCTAAAACTCCTTCATCTAACCTGACTACACAGGAAAGAAGAGCCTTAACATCCCTCAAGAAAGATTCCAGTATCACCATTCTACCGGCAGACAAGGGAAGATGCACAGTGGTACTCAACACCTCAGACTACCATGATAAGGTGACCATGCTCCTGGCCGATAACAACACATATGAGGCTTTAACAAGGGATCCCACCAGCCGTTACAAGAAAAGAGTCATAGACTTACTACAACAGCTTCAAAAGGATAAAGCCATTGACCGAGCAATGTATCATCGCCTCTACCCTGGTGAGGCACATCCATGCATATATGGACCCCCAAAGATACATAAGGAAGGGGCCCCACTTCTAAGGGGGCCCACTTCTAATTGAATACAACAGATATACCATGACCTGGATGAATGAGAACCTTCACAAGCATACCTCGAATGTAATGTTCTTTTTTGATGCCCCTCGAATGTAATGTTCGTTTGTGGTAACCCTCGAATGTAATGTTCTTTTTTGGTAACCCTCGAATGTAATGTTCTTTTTTGATGCCCCTCGAATGTAATGTTCGTTTGTGGTAACCCTCGAATGTAATGTTCATTTGTGGTAACCCTTGAATGTAATGTTCGTTTGTGGTAACCCTCGAATGTAGTGTTAGAGTTTCCGTAACCCTTGAATGCATCGCTCAAATTTGATAACCCACAAAAGTAGCATTCAAATTCGATAACCTTCAAATTTATAGAACGATTTCGGTAACCATCCAATTGCCTGTAACGTTTGAAGAAACAAGTGTTTAAATGAGTTTTGGTGATAGTGACATGTTCCCCAGACCAGTTCCCAAGGGCCACAGCCATTTACAATAAGTTACCATTACTATTTTATCTGTTATTTATCTGAAGTTTTCAAACTATTATCTCCCATTGAGGTTTTATGGGTTCGTTGCCGAACTTTCAAACTTTTACAGAAGTTCGGAAACGAACCGTTATACTAGTTATACTAGTTAAATACAAGTCTTTGGGGCTGTTGGAACAAAATGGCTTCTGCTGAGTGACCTGTCTGCATGGGGATCGGTAGAGAATTACTGTTTGGACTGCTGTGTGCAGCTTAACTTTAAGGCAGACTTGAGATTTTAGTGAATAGCGATAGGACAGAAATAGTAGAATAAATCCTCAGTTAAGAAGTTATCACAATCATTGCTCTGTTTGGGGTCTGCAAACTGGGTTTCAGGCCTAGGCACTCCTTTTTGGCAGTTTAGCCGCTTTCTTCAAAGGTGCTCCCTTCTCAGGTCCTCTACCATGGATCTACTGCTATAGCACAAGCAAAAAAGTTCATGAGAGGGGCACTCTTCCGTGAATACAAATTTCTTTATTAGATCACATCAACACAACGTTTCAGAGACACACTGTCCCTTTCATCAGGTGACACCTGATGAAACGGACAGTGTGTCTCTGAAACGTTGTGTTGATCTAATAAAAAAATTTGTATTCACGGAAGAGTGCCCCTCTCATGAACTTTTTTGCTCTGTTTGGGGTCACCTGTTCAATGGAAGGACAATGATCCACAATGCACGGTAAATATATAATAAAGGATGACATTTTTAATAACGTCTATTTTCTAGGAATGCAAATAAATGTATAATTGTATATTACAATATTTTCCCATTTAGTATGCATTACGTCCTGATTTTACAATATGTCAGCCACCAGCATGGTACCTTGTAAACAGACATAGATTTGAAGACACGTGTGTTTCACATATCAGGCTCTCTATGCCACCCACTGGGCCTAATTAAATGGCTGCATTGTTAATATCATAGTTGAAGAGCACTTTAAAAGAAAAATCTGTTCAGTTTTTATATTTCTTACCTAAATTATTACCAAAATTGTGCGTGGTTCATTCTATGTGAGAGTGGAATATAATGGAATATAATTAATTAGCTTTTTCTGAAAATTTTGTATCCTGCAGTGTTGCATCTGTCTTAAGTCATGCGTTGTCAAGGAAACGATATAGTGGAAAACTCCGTCCCCCTGGGAACCACATATAAGCTATATAAATAGCATTGTTTTTGAACATATAAGGTAAAAATTTGTTTCTTTTTCCTGTAAATAGCAATTAAATGTCAAGCCCTGGTCATTCACAATGAGCTCTAAATTCCTGGACACGTCTGAATACGATCCTAATTTTTTATGTTAAAATTATAAATAACGAATAAAGAATTTTTTTGTTGTTTGTTGAGCTGTACAGGAATTAGAAATATCTAGGAAAGTTACAAATTTGTAGAACAGGAGATATTATTGCAAAAGTTAGAAGCATTATCTTTCTGTATCCATGATTCTAATATAATGTTTATACAAATGATAAATAGGCATTGCCACATTGCAAAACCAGAGGCCTGCGCGACACATGATGGCTGAATAAAACCGAAACTGGTCTGTGGCTGCCTCTCTGGTTTTGCATTTAGTTTGTGGAATTCTGTTAAAACCTTTTAATAGGTATAGCTTTCCTAAGAGCTACCATTGAAACATGGAAATTACCCAGAAGTATCCATTCCTTTTTGCATATTCTGAAGGGGAGATGTAATGCCTTAAGCCTCGTACAGATAATTTTCGTACGATGTGCCCGACGAACGTTCAGCAACCGTCTCATTTTACACTAGTTCTGCCAACGAAGCCTGTACATACATCAACGATAGTGAATAGATAATGTTCGTTAGTAAAGGTGTTACGTGACGTAGGTATTAAATGATGTTCGGAATATTGCAATCTACCGATAATCTGCCGAACTATGTACTAAAAAACGACAATTGGCAGAACGAATCCACCAGGCTGATTGTCGGAAAAAGCCGAAAATAGTCATGGATCATAGGTCTTAGAAGATTGTTAAAGCTTCATTTTTGCACGAATGTCGCACAATGGGTCGTTTGTCGGGCAAATCGTGCGAAAATTATCTGACGTTGTGTAGGAGGCTTTATTCTTTCCCTATCTTATTTAATTTATTATTGACGTCTGTCTATAGATTCACATTGCAAAACCAGAAAGCCTACAATACACTGATGATGACTCAATAAAGCCGAAACTGGTCTGTAGTTGGCTCTCTGGTTTTGCATTTAGCTTGTGGAATACTGTAAACACCTTTTTATATTCTTTTTTAGAAGGGGAGCAGTAATGCCTTATTACCTCCTGGGACTTTTAATATTCTTATAATTTGCAGTAGGGGGAACATTACCCACTGTATTAGATCCACAACATGATCCACTAGAGTTTTATTCCCCCAGCATAACCGAACCGAAAATCTGCTCCAAACCTAGATTGGAGCAGATCTTAAACATTTTTATTGTGAACATTTACTTTTCCAACTTTTTATACCAGTTTTCACCTTATTGACACTTAATTTCGAGTAAGTTCTGCAAAGATTTATCTGTAAAAAAATCTGGCGTCAAAACCAGATTTAGGAATCTGTCTTTAGCAGCCAAAAAAACAAAACGTTATAAATTATAATATAATAAAACCAATTGCTGCACACACACGCACGCACACACACATACACACACTTTAGAATCACTGCCACCCAATACATAAAGGAAAAAACATGTCAACAGTAAAGCACCTTAGCTTGTACGTAGATTATAAGAGATAACATTGCAGTAACTGTTGCTTATATTACATTTTGTTTATGGGCATTCTTCTCTTTTGCCATTAACTAAATCCATACTTATTTCCTGTCCCACCCTCTGTCTTCCCTGTTCCAGCTAAGAGACAGTAAGATGCAGGTAGTGGGCCTGCAAGGTGAATAAATTGTTAGGTTACAGCACTTGCCTTATTGTGGTTTCCAGCAGATTAGTGAACCTACGAAGTTATCACAATGGCGACGAGGATTTTGGATTTCTGCCCAACTGTTTCTGTACAGTTCGTAGCACATTGCTGGATTCTGTGTCCAAGGCTGGATGAGTCTGTATGTACAGTGAGGAACCTGCTACAAGGGCCACCTGACAGGGACAATTAGTACTTGGCAGGTCTTGGCCTACAGGCAGGCCTGTCAAAAAAGCATAAGTAGATAGGAGTGGTTTCCTGTTTGATACTGGGCTGGGCTTTGGGAGGGGCGTGCCCAGAGTTGTTATATACCCCTGTTTACCTTAGTGGTGTAGGTTCCACTAGAACTCGGCTAGGAGAATTCTACAGCTCCTGGATCAGCTTCATATGCCCTAATATATCCTTCATCCCCCACAGAACATATTAAGGAACAGCTCCTTCATACTGTAAAAGAAAAGGGACAAGCATGGCTAAATGATCTTATATGTTCTGTACAGCAAATGTCTTCAGCTCAAACCTCTCAGCAACTACCCCCCCCCTTCCACAAGCAGAGCAGGACATACTACCAAGAGACCTGATTGCCTTAGCCCTAACCAGCAACCTCAACGCACGGGCAGCAAAAGAAAATCTTCTACCCAGAAATCTAAGGTACACAGAAGGCCCAGTTCCACCCCCCACTCCCCTCGCAAGCATAGAAAACCTGCTTCCAGGAACACCAGAGACTCTTCCCCTATCATGTTTTCATCCCACCATTCTAATTCTCCTCATATATCCCCCCTCCGCCAATCTCCAATTTCTCATACATCCAGTAGACACATCTCTCACCAGACCTCAACTGCCATGTGGCCACACAGTCACCACTCAAGCAGGAGCCCAGTACCAACCCCTTGCCCTCAGCAGCATCCAATCCGGTCTCCCTTGCCGGAAGCTCTTATCTCCACGGCCATCCCTGGGCCTTCATCACATTTCAGGGAGCGTGAACTTCATTTGTGCCAACAGGCTTCAGCATCCCCACGCTACCGAGATGACATCACCCCACGCAGATGCGCTGACGTCAGCCCACGCCGATGTGATGATGTCACATCCGCACGATCCACCTCCAGAGCCCTCTCTCCCTACGGAAACACAGCCAAGCTCCACATTTACAAGATGCAGTGTCACCAGCTCCATCCATTCACCAGTCGCCTCTCCAGCCAAGTCACAGCTCAGGTCCCAGGAGCACCATCCACATTCCTACCAGACATCTGATGGGGGACTTTCTCCTAATCCCTCTAGGATGGGTACAGCTGATATCCCTTACCTACTTCACCAAGTCTTTGATAAATTAAATCACCCCTCCAATAGGCATGATAGCCAACATAATGCATACCAGTAATATAAACAGAGGTGACAGAGACAGTAACGATTGTAGAACAATACTACAGGAGGAAGGTAATAATTCCCCCATGCTTATAAAACACAATATTGTGAAGCAGACTCCACCTCGACAAGGACACTGAACAAAAAATTGGTAAAGGTCAATATATAGACATATTTTCATTAGTTCAAACAGAAAAACATTCAGTTGATAAACCACTTAGAAAAACAACGGATACAGAAGAAAAACAGAAAGCTCAGATGCCTAAAACAACAAACAATGGGATTCATGGGTTTTCTGTTTTTGCTAGCGTACTATGTGAAAAATTTCCTTCACAAGGGTGAGCATTGTTTTGTTATTTAGAACTTAATTTGACAAGCAATTCCGAAGATGCATGGAGGCAAAAGCAGTGATGCAATGGGATTGCCAGGATATGAGCCTATGGCTGTTCACCCCTAGTAGGTCTTTATCCTCTCAGACTTTTCATGCCTCTCCCGAAGCTTCCAACAGTGGAGCTCCGGGATCCATCAACAAAAAAGGACTCTGCTGGCTCTTTAACGAGTTGGTACTCCTCATGTCGCTACAAACATGAATGTTCATACTGTGGAGGGTCACACCCAGCAGTACCATGTTTCAAAAAAACCAAACAAACAAATACAAAGCTTCTGCCCACTACTACAAAAGGGAACAAGTCCAGTAAAACTGCAAAAGATACTACCGTGGCTCGCCCAGTACCCAAATAGACGGGAAGCATTACTACTGCAAGACGGTTTCGATAAAGGTTTCTGGATACCTTTTAAAGGAAATTCCTCCCTCATAAATAGTCCTAACCTAAAATCCACATTACTTAATGAATCCCTAGTTTGGCAAAAATTAATAAAAGAAGTAGAGGAAGGTCACATGGCTGGTCCCTTTGATAAGCCGCTCATACATAATTTGAGAATCTCCCCACTGGGCATCATTCCTAAAAAAGAGCAGGGAAAATTTAGAATGATACACCACCTATCCTACCCAAATGGTACATCTGTAAATGATGGTATCGACAAAGAAATGAGTCACGTACACTATGCATCCTTCGATCAAGCTTTGGAGCTTCTCAGGGCAGCTGGCATAGGTGCCATCTACTTGGCTGCCACCTCAACAACAAGTACTTTGAGGATATGTCACTGCCCATGGGATTCTCCATATCCTGTTACTATTTTGAGGCTTTTAGCTCATTTTTAGACTGGGTCGTCTAGCAAAAGGCATACCTTCACGCCTCAACCCACTATCTAGATGATTTTTTATTTGTCGGACCACCAGATACCAACCAATGCCAATTCCTATTGGAAACATTCAGTGAAATAGCAACCAAATTTGGAGTGCCCATCGCAGAAAAAAAAAACAGAGGGACCAACGATCCTCCTAAAATTCCTGGGCATAGAAATAAACACCACAGAATGCCTCTTTAGTTTACCCCAAGAAAAATGACAGGAACTGACCAGGCACATCACCAACACCATTGCTGCTAAAAAAGTAACTCTACTGCAGATGCAACAACTACTAGGTCACCTTAACTTTGCCTGCCGTTTTTTCCCATGGGGCATGTATTTTGTAGACGACTATCCTTGGCTACAAAAGGCATACGAGCAGCCCACCTTCACATACGGATTTCCAAACCATTAAAATCAGACCTCAAAACTTGGTTATCCTTTCTGTCTGAAAGGACCCCAATATTTCAAACAGCGAACTACAACTTTATACCGATGCAGCAGGCAGTATAGGTCTTGGAGCCTTCTACAAAGGGCATTGGTGTTCAGCTACATGGCCCCAGAGATGGTTCGACTCAGAGCTTATACGCAACATCACTTTTTTGGAGCTCTTCCCCATCTTGGTGCCTATCCACCTCTGGGGTCATCAATTTTCCAACAAAAGAATTACATTTTATATGGACAACATGGCAGCAGTCAGCAGTATAAAAGCGAATCCTCCACATCAGAGCCGGTGCTCCTGCTACTGCGAGAATTGGTTTTAAAGTGTCTAAAGTTAAATATTTGGTTTCATGCAAAACATATCCCTGGCATACATAATAGCATAGCAGACTCCCTGTCTCGTTTCAGCCTACAGGAATTCTTCAATCTTGTGCCACATGCAGACCAACAGGGTTGCCAAGTACCACCCTCATTATGGACACTCATCTCTGAGAACTTTACAAACTGCTAGAGAGCTCTCTCTCCCCCTCCACATGGAGTGAATACGTTAAGGTATGAAAGGACTGGATCAATATGGCGAAAGCCACACACCCCTGCAAGGGTAGTATGATACTTATAACAATCAACTATTTGGCTAAATCACGCGATTTACGGCCAAAAGAAACTTAGCAGCCCTCTCATTCATGTTCCAACTGTTGGGCTGGCCAGGCGCCACAAAAGAGTTTACCATCAGAAAAATAGTAAAAGGGTGAAAAACCACCCATGACCAAGACAACAGGCAACCAGTCTCAAATGACTTGCTAGCCAAAAACTCATCCTACCCCAGGCATGTACGTCCAAATATAGAATTGGCTCTTACCATGCAGGGGCGGAATGCCCATTAAGGATATGGGCATCCATGTGGTGGGGTTTGAATGCATGGGAGCCTAATACAGTTGGTGAGTTACGTGCCTGAAGGGGGAAAAAGGCCGGCAGCCCACGGCAACTGTGGCTCGTACCTCCTGGAAGATGCAGAGACTCCTGGATTTTCTTTGTTGATCCGTGCCTGCCAGGCTTCAAGAGGCAAGTTTTTCAGTAAAATCGATTTGACAAATGCTTATTAACAGCTTGAACTAGACTCTGATTCAAAACCGTATCTTACCATAAACACACACAAAGGCTTGTTCCAGTACCAGCACCTACCATTTGGAGTTTCACCAGCTCCAGCCATTTTTCAGCATGATATGGATCAGATTCTTCAAGGAATGGATCATGTTGTATGCTTTCTTGATGATATCCTGATAACAGGTTCTACTGTTGATGAACACTTAGCTCTGTTAGACCAGGTTCTACATAAATTAAAATCCTTGGGGGTGCGAGTAAAACTGTCCAAATGCTGCTTCCTCCAAGAATCTGTAGAGTATTTGTGGTATCATATAGACACACAAGTATTCATCCAACAGAAAGCAAAGTTACAGCCACTGTAAATGAACCCTCACCTACAAATGTTTCTGAATTGCGTTCTTATTTAGGCCTGCTAAATTACTATGGATGGTTTCTGACAAATCTTTCTACATTGCTGCAACCCTTACATGAGCTTTTACAGGAGGCAAAGGCAAGACTACAGTACTTCACAGCAAGTGGTTAGCACATTATGATCCTAAAAAGCCACTAAGATTAGCATGTGATGCATCACCTTATGGAGTTGGAGCAGTCATCTCACATGTACTACCAGATGTAGAACATCCAATAGCATTTGCTTCTAGAACCTTAATGCAAACAGAGAGTAACTATGCTCAAATTGAGAGAGAGGCACTTTCATTTTTGAAGTAAAAAATTTCATAAATATCTATATGGAAGGAAGTTTTCATTGGTCACTGATCACAAAATCTGCCGTTCCACCACTGGCAGCACTTCGGATGCAACGTTGGGCGCTACTACTATTAGCTTATGATATTGTGTATCGGCGTGCTCAGGACCATGGAAATGCAGATGCTTTATCTCGGCTTCGATGCCCAATTACAAAAGATGTGCATGATGAAAGTACCATTTTTCAAGTTTCCTTTCTTGAGGAATTGCCTGTTTCCTGCAAGGACATAGCTGCTCTAGCCATAATCCTCTTTTGGCTAGAGTTTATGACTACACTGCCAATGGTTGGCCCAACTACATTTTTGACAAGCTGCTCATCCCCTATTTTTTAAAGAGAGATGAGCTTTCCATTGAACAAGGATGTTTACTGTGGGGGATGAGAGTGATCATACCCCCAAAATACCAGCAGAGGCTATTGCATGAACCTTATGAGAGCCATCCAGGGGTAAACAGAGTGAAGGCACAAGCTTGTGAATACCTATGGTGGCCAGGCCTTGTTCAGAATATAGAGGTTTTCGTAAGTCAGTGTGCTGCTTGTGCTGGTGTACAGAATCAGCCCTTGGTCCACATCACCATGGGAGAGAATTCATGTGGATTATAAAGAAATAAACAAGCATCCATTTTTGGTGGTAATAGACAGCTATTCCAAGTGGTTGGATATGCTACCCACACAAATAATTTCCAGTGAGAAAACTATTATTCTGTTGCGTAGATTGTTTTCATCCTGTGGACTTCCCAAAGAACTTGTTTCTGACAATGGACCTTAGTTCACATCTCAGGAATTCCAGTATTTTTGAAACAAAATGTCATCAAGCATACATTGACCGCACCCTATCACCCTGCTTTAAATGGTGCTGCAGAACGAGCCGTGCAGACTTTTAAGAAAGCTTGGATGAAGCAATCAGTTTCCCCTGAGTCAGCCGGATCTACAGCAGAGCAAAAACTGTGCAGATTTTTATTTCCTCATCGGAATACTCCACATTCCGTCACTGAAAGTTCCCCAGCAGAGCTGTTTCTTAAAAGGCAGCTCCGTAGCCGATTAGATTTACTGAGCAGATACAGCGGTAAAACATCAAAACCAACAAGTAAGATCCCATGCTCATCCCAGGCACAGAAACAGAGAATTAGAAAGAGGAGATAAAGTGTTGATCCGAGAGTTTCGCCGCCCTGAGTGCCTATGGCATCCAGGAACAATTTGCCATAAAAAAGGACCATTGACTTATGATGTACAAATTGGTACACGTCACAAGCATGTTCACATAGATCATCTTGTACCAGATAGAAGTTTAACTCCTTTACCTCCTTCCTATTCTACTGTTGACATATACCCATAGACCCCCAGAGGACTTACCAAATGCAACCACTTCATCCAATCCGAACAGTCCCTCTGTTCCTATAAGTGAAGTACCCAATGCGCATACGCAAGCCTCCTGAGACTAGATTTACAATATTATTCTGATATTGCTTTCATGATGAACCTGTTTGCAAGTTCCCTGAACTATATAATACTTTTTCATGTTATTGTTATATGTTATCTTGGGGATTCTACTTGTTATCTAAAAGGGGAGAAAATGTAGTAAATGTTGCTTATACAGACATTTTGTTTATGGGCATTATTCTCTTTTGCCATTATCTAAATACATACTTATTTCCTGCCCCACCCCCTGTCTTCCGTGTCCCAGGTAAGAGACAGTAAGGTGCAGGTAGTGGGCCTGCAAGGTGAATAAACTGATAAGTTACAGCACTTGCCTTATTGTGGTTTCCAGCAGATTATTGAAGCTATGAAGTTATCACAAACATACCTCTTAAATATAAGTTCCATGGCTTGCAGTATATACAAAGACTCAAGCCTATTTAAATATATACTGTATTCTGTACAAGTGTTTTTTATTTACTTGTATATAAAAAGTAAATACAAAGGTGAAACATTGTATTGTGTATTGAGCTGCATAAATGCCCACATTTTAAATCCACCCTTGTCAATCTTGTGGAGTGTGGTCAAGGTTGCCAGGTATCCCTATTAGGCCTGGACTACCTTGACTGAGGGGGTGGAAATCCCCCCAACAGTCCAAGGGCCCTATTTATAACAGATCGGTATCGTTATCGTAAAATACCGATCGTTATCGTAAAATAACGACAGGGCTTTTACCGATAACGACCGTTATTTACCGATAACGACCGCTATTTACCGGTAACGACCGTTATTTACCGATATCGGTAAATACTGGTCGTTATTTACCGATAACGACCGTTATTTACCGATATCGGTAAATAACGGTCGTTATCGGTAAATAACGGTCTTATCGGTAAAAACCCGGTCGTTATTTTACGATAACGATCGGTATTTTACGATAACGATACCGATCTTTTATAAATAGAGCCCCAACAGTCAGTCCCGGCCTGGAAGCCTTGTAGTCAAGCGCTTCCCTCTTCCCACCTACTCCCTGCCCCTCTTTCTCTTCCCATTCTCTTCCCCTTTCTTTGCCCTGCCCTACCCTTTTAAATAAGGCTAGGGGAACCCTGGGTGCTGTGCATTTTGTCAGAAAAGTGTATTTTAGATATATGGGCAATTGCAATTTCATGAAATTAAGTCATTTTAAGTAGTATACGATCACTCAACCATGAAAAAAAAAAATGCTGTGCTTTTGCATTTGTACATAAACATAAATTATTTACATTTTACCAGCAGGCCATCAGCAGTAGGATACAGCCAGACATTTTGACTTTTCAAATCAATTTGTTTCCCATAAGCTTAAAAAGTAGGCAAAAATAGCCGTCCAGTCAGCAAACGAACATGTTTTATTTGCCAAAAAAAGTTTAATAGTTTTCCAATCTGCATTGCTGCATAAACTAAAAAGGAAATAATAATTGTGTTTTTATTGATGATTGATCTTCAAAATATCTAGGTGATCATATCACACGAATGTTATGCAGCACAGATTTGTGCATTTGTATTTAAACATTACAATCCATGTCTATAAAAGATAACACAAAGAGGCAGGCTTGGTGAGTTGATATGCTTGTCTACACATAAACATTTCCTGTCTTAGCCATATGTACCAGTACTAATAGTACTTATTGGATTGCAGATTTTATTTATTCCTATTTATTACACAATATTACACATGTTAGTTGATTTGACCAAACTAACGTTTACTGCACAACAATCGTTTTCAACCAATTTTTGCCAAAAGTAAATATTTTGACTGATCTCTCAGTCTAAAACAGGCTATGATATTGCTGGCAAAGAATTATCGGTGGTACTGCTTTAATTCGTGACTGACAGACTATCGATTGGTTTGTTGGTCGGGACTATTGGAGTCTGGTCAACCCAAGGCCTTCAATTTTATGTTTTTCCATTTGTTCATTTATATAGCAGGGTTGGACTGGCCCACCAAGATACAGGGGAAACCCACAGTCCATTCACCCATGAAAACAGGGGAAATTGTTAAAATGTAAATACAGTGAAAACAGGAGAATAATAAATAAAAACATAAGCAGACAGGAGGGACAATCCCAAGATGTAAAAGTAAAATAAGACCCTCAATGCTTTATGGTGGGCCCCTAGTTGTATACTTCTTGGTGGGTCCCAAGTAGCCAGTACAACACTGGTATGAAGTGGGATAATCTGGACTTTCTTTGAAGCACAAGTCCATCCCTCTAATAAAAACTTGTATATAAGTAAATCAACCACCTGCCTTCTCTTAACACGTAAACACAAAAGAGTCTGGAGAGTTTTAAAGGTGAGTTTAGAGTTTTGGGTTGTGGTTTGTAATTTTTCATTTGGGGAGTGAACATGCCCTTTATGAGCTTTTTATTTGGTTCTTCCTTGAAAACTTTCTAGTGCAGTGGCGAAACAATAGGACCCGCAGGAGGAGTGTGATCCCCTTCCCAGAGCATCTGCAACCAGCTTTTTTTAAACGTCTGGCCGCACATATGCAATAAAGATACGAGCCATTACCTGTTTAAAACAGCTGATGGTGGATGCTCTGGGGAGGGGTGTGTGTCAGGGACCCAGCCTCCAATCTTGCGTGAAGGGGCGTGCTCTACAGTTACGCACCTGTTCTAGTGTCAGCTGGAAATCGATGGGGACTGCATTGCAAGGGCCTCCCCAAGACTCCCAGCTAGGACATTGACACAGCGGTGCTACTTCTTAAAGGGAATCTCCAGTGGTTAACACCACTTTTTGCTATTTACTTTTATTGAAGAATGGGAGGTAAAGCAGCTGTGTCTTACCTCCCATTCTTCAATAAAATGTTCAGGAGCCGGGAATGAAGTTAAGCAACTTACCTGGTCTCTCACATATGCATAGAATATAGAGTCTGCCGGGACCTGTCAGAGGATGCGGCGGAGGAGCAAGAGACCGGGTAAGTTAATAAACTTAATTCCCGGCTCCTGAATGTTTTATTGAAGAACAGGAGGTAAGACACAGCTCCTTTACCTCCCATTCTTCAATAAAAGTGAAAAGCAATAAGTGGTTTTAACCACAGGAGATACAATTAAATGTCTTTGGCTAAGGTTGAGCAGGTTAATGTTCCCATTCCCAGACAAATATTTACCAGATGTGGATTTAAATCAATCAATTTAAATAGAATAATAATGAAATCAAGTCAGTATCTTTACAAAAAATGTAATAGTAATAAAAAAAAGGCCTTTTAATATTAAAGGTAGCAAATTATATGCTTTATATAGCTAAACAGGTTTTAATAATCTTTTCTGCTTGTCCTCAAATGCCTTTCATGATTTCTTTGTTCCCCCTGTTTTCTGAGATGAAAGAAGAGCGAACCAGAAAGAGATTTAATATCAATGACATACTCTCAGTGCTCTCAATCTCTGCTTTAGAAAGTTACAGGTCCACTTGACCTAGAGCGATTCCCTTTCATTAGCGATGTTTATTTTATGTGTTGTGCATTTTAAAGCCTAAGCCTAGGAGTCTTACCGTTCTTCTGGGCTTTATTAAATTCATCTGCTAGTAGCTGTTATTTCTTTTCTGAATCGATTGTAACACTCAGTGCAAACGCACTTTGAGAACAGTTTAGATTACAGACTGTCCACATTATCCTTCTACTAGTGATGCAACAAACTAACAAGTTATTTAAAAGAGCAATTTCACTGATGCATTAAAGGGCTTGTCCACCTAGTATATGAAAGCAGCAGGACCCAATACCGAACGATCCAAATTCTCTGTCCAAAACAATCTGTCATGATGCTGTGGTAGGTTATCACCATCATTGTCTGTCATTTTCATCTCCCGCACCTTGCCGATACTAGGTAAATGCCGATACTAAATGTTAGCGGATTTGTTAGGATTTGTCATGTTTTGCCCATGTTTCGCCATGGCCGAAACTGCCGGGTTTCACTCTGTTTTCGGATCTCGGGAAAACCCCAAAGATCCGAAAATGGAACTTAAATTCAGGACTTTAGGTAATACTCAAAAAAACTATCAGAAACTCGAAAACAGTTTCCGATCACATTTTATCAAACGTTTGAAAATTCGCAAAAATAGCCTAGAACATGCAATAAACCTCAAAAATATAATCGGAAACTATTTTCGAGTTTCTGATTGTTTTTTCGAGTATTATCGAATGTTCGAGGCTATTTTCGTGAATTCTCGAAAATATTACAAACATTAAATAAAAATCGAAAACTCGCTCCGAAGTCCCAAAATCTGATTTCGAATGGAACATTTTCGGATTTCTGAACCGTAGGGTTCCGTGTCGGATCCAGGTCTGAGTCAGACCCGAATCCCATCTCTACCCATGTGGCACACTATAATACTGTGGGACACAGGCTGTACAGGCTGTAGCATACAGGCAGGGAGCTCATGACAGGTATTAGACGGTGCAGAGGGTGGGGTGGAGTTAAGGGGACAAGAAGGAAGTAAGTACAGGCCGGAAAGTAGGTAAAAAGGGAGGGTTTAGTTAGTTAGACACCATTTTGGTTTGATCAGCAAAGTGTTAGAAACGGTGAAACACAAACTTACCCAGCGTGGACCATGTCCTCCATATTGGACCACCTCTTAGCCCGAATTCGAGAATGGGCATAGACCAAGGCAGTCTCTGCGAACCCAGGCCTCCATCCCGCTTCAGCCCATCACAGGATTCAGCAACCGGCAGCAGAAGAAGGTCCAGATCGATTTCCCGTAGGCAGAGGACCCTAGTACAGGACAAGCAACTGTTAGGCAGAACTGGCGGTGAGCAGGTTCCTTACCTTGCAAACCCCTCCTCTTCTTCCCTCTTTAACACGCAGATTGCTGCTTCCTCCGAAGTCCCTGCATTGAGCCTGGTTCCTTCCCATCCCAGGTTCCCACGGCTAACCGATCAGCTGTTCCTTCAGTCGCTGAACCCACACAGAATTGCAGGCCCAACCAAAGTGGGTCAGGGCCTCCCATAAGCGCACAAAGGGGAGGGATTCAAGCAGGTCCAATGGTGTTCGGGCCCTAAGCCCTCAAACTGTGTCGAGTGCCAGTCCTATTAACCTCCCGGCTTCAGTTTCCAGTGCCCCTCATGGCATGGCTCTCACCCCTTCCCCATTATTATCAGGGACTTTCCCAATGAGCATGGCTCATGCAGGACATAGCTCATCAGTTCCACCCTCTGGGGGATGGGTCAGTGGAGTTTGTGCCCTGCTTGTCCCATACAGTGGAGTGGGACCTATGAGGCCTGCAGCCCCAATCATACAACGGCTTTCGGCAGTACATATGTGTGTTTTGAGGGGCCATTGGGCGTTCATTTAAAACAAGAAGTTAGGGAAAAATATAGAATAGAGAATACCTGGATATCTTTACCCTTCTGCCGCTTGAACGTTTTAATATCAACAAGTGGGAAAGGGGCAAGGAATACAGGAAACTGAAAGAAGAACAGCGGCATAGATTCAGATTAATACCAAGAACATTCAATAATTGGTTACGGGCTTTGGCAAGCATCATGGGGGAGCGATATCCAGAAATGTGTTTTAGTATGTTTTAATACCAAGATAGCATCAACGAGGCTTATAGGGTTAACGGGGGCACGGCGTGGCTGCACTTCGACAAGCAATTTCTGCAGCGCATGGCGGTCCATCGCTCTCTGCAATGGGACCACAGGGACATAGGGCTATGAATAAAGAATATGATGGCTAACAGGAGCACAAGTGCTTTTGGGCAGCCCTTTCCATTCTCACCTGGCGGGGGGTCAGAAACTAGCTCGTTGGGCGCCGCCTCGGCTAAAAAGTGACTATGCTAGGTTTATAACGAGAGTCAGTGTTGCTGGGGGGCCGCCTGTCATTTTAAACACGACTGCTCAGTGTGCGGGGGAGGGAATCACCCAGCTTTCAGATGTTTCAGACAGCAAAAAGGGGGGAGTGTTCCATACCGCTTTGACCCCTATTTAAAAAGGGAGGAGCCCGGTGAGCCTCAAAGAGATGCTCCCTTGGCTAAATACCAAGACAGATCAGCGACTGTTTTCCTGGAAGAGGGTTTTGGAAGGGTTTCAAGATACCGGGGAGAGAAGGATTGGAGGTTTGAGATGCAACTATTTAAAATCAGCCACAGAGAAGGTTGCCATGGTAAAGGAAAAACTGGGGAAAGAAGTAGCTTTTGGGAACAATGGCCGGACCATTTCAACAACCTCCCTTGGAGAATTTGAGCATCTTCCCCTTGGGCTTGGGAGATGGGAAAATACAGGCTCATCCATCATTTATCGTACCCGGAAGGGTCTTCAGTAAATGATGGTATAGAGGAGACCTTCACAAAGGTGTCATATGCTTCATTTGATCAGGCCATTCAATTGGTTCATCGTCAAGGAATAGGGGCTCTCATGGCGAAGGCAGATTTCGAAGCTGCGTTTCACTTACTTCCAGTCCACCCCGAGAGCATGCACTTGTTGGGCTGTGCAGTGGATGGAGATACGTATGTAGATAGATGCCTTCCCATGGGATGTTCCCTTTATTGCGCGTAATTTGAGGCATTCGCTACCTTTTTGGAATGGGTGTTGCGAGAGGAGTCAGGGTCTAGGTCAGTCATCCATTATTTGGATGACTTTTTCTGGGTCGGGAGACAAGGTCTTCTAGATGTTGGGTGATGAAGGAGACGTTACATGGAGTTTTCCAATGCTTTGGGGTACCATTATCAGCAGACAAGTCGGAGGGTCCTACTGTAGTAATCTGGATTCCCAGGAAATGGTTAGTAGGCTGCCCATGGATAAAGTCACAGACTTGTTATGGCAGGTAGGTAGGGCTCGAGCTGCAAAAAAGATGACATTACAAGTTCAGTCTTTGTTGGGCAAACTAAATTTTGCCTGTCGCATTATCCCAATGCGCCAAGTAGAAGGCTGGCTTTATCTTTGGCAGGGGTGGTAAGGCCACACCACTTCATCCGCATCACCAGGCAGGTAAAAGCAGACTTATGGGTGTGGGAAATCTTCCTGACTGACTTTAATGGGAAGTCTGTATGGTTATCCGAGGTTAAGTCCAATGGAGAATTGGACCTTTTCATGGATGCAGCTGGTGCAGTGGGCTTCGGTTCATATTTTCGAGGACAGTGGTGCGCAGGAAGGTGGCCTGAAGAATGGTTTCAAATGCGGTTGACTAAAAATATTGCCTTTCTGGAACTGTTCCCAGTGGTAGTAGCAGTGGTATTTTGGGGTTCTCAGCTGGCCAATAAACGAGTCAATTTTCATTCAGACAACACGGCAGTGGTTAGTGCCATCAATAATTGCTCAGCCTCTTCCCCACCAGTCATAACATTTTTGAGACGCTTAGTCTTGAACTGCTTAAGAAACAACATCTGTGTAAGGGCTGTACATGTGGGAGTTTTCCAGGGTTTCCAGTGAAATAGCGGACTCCCTTTCTCGTTTTCAGCTGGATTGATTGAGAGCTGGCACTGGAGGCAGAGAGGGACCCTCACCCATGCCCAGAACATCTATGGAACATATGTATGGAAGATTAGCGGGATGGGTGCAGGGTTCATTGGCTAAGTCGATGTGGGATGCCTGCTGTTGCATCTGGGGCAGTGGGAGGAAATGCAGGCTACCATGGGCCGGGTACTAGATGATGAGGCGTTTCAAGTTTGAAGAACTCTTATTTCATCTAGCATTTTCACTTGCATTTTATGCAGCACTTAGGGTAGGGGAACTAGTGAATAGGTCTAGTAGGATCCAAGGGGGTATACAAGTCTCCATCTTTAACTCTAAGACTGATAGGAATAATAAAGGGTTCCATATTTTCCTCCATGGGGTATAGGGTTTAGTCACTTGCCCAATTTCTTGTTATGAAGAATACAGGGCTGTTAGGCCAAAGTTGGGGGAATCCTTGTTGCTGCACCAGGACGGGAGTGCCCTGTCCACATACCGGTTTGTAGCCATATTTCGCAAATGCCTGACGAAACTTGGACTGTCAGCGGCAGATTTTGGGTCGCATTCTTTTTGCATTGGTGCAGCAACAGAGTCAGCGAGATGGGGCTCCCTTACAGATCTATTAAGCGTTTGGGTAGGTGGGAGTCAAATAGATTTAGGTTGTACATCACACCTCACCTTATGCAGCAATAAAAAAATAAAAACAGTTACTATCAGTTATTTATGTTTGTTTTGCAGGTTTACAACGTTGCAATATCTGGGTGACCGGGCATTCATTCGTGTTTTGGGCGGAGCGGCATGCCAGGGTCCGGCTGGGCGGTAGCAGGTTGGATTTCCTGACAATGAAATAATGGTTAAGTGGTTGGGATAACGGGGCATGCTATGGGAGAGGGTCAGGCCACGGATAGAAAGCAAGTTGATAGATGGGGAATCCCCTCATATTTTGGTCATTCATGCTAAGAGACATGATATGGGAATTATCCCAATGAAAGAGCTGATTAAAACCATGAAGTGGGATTTGTTAGCGTTAAAGTCCATCCTTCCGAAGTTAATAGTGGTATGGTCGGAAATGATCCCCAGAATGCTAGGTCAGTGAAGGCAGTCCAAAGGGCATGTATTAAGATAAATAAAGCAATGAGCAGATTCGTACAACTGCATGGAGGGCTGGCGATACGGCACATGCTGTAGGTCAGACGGAATACTTTAGGTCTGACGGATTTCGTTTAACAGACCTAGAGGTGGACATTTTTAATTCTGGTTTAAGAGAAGGAGTTGAGATGGTGGTTGGTTTTTGGAGGAGCATTCAGGCCTAAGGTCTCAGGCCTTCATCCTATGGCAGTATCTGGCAATGCAAAAGGGCAGTAGCCCTAAAGGAGGGCTGGAAAAAGGGAGACAGCTCACAAGATGTAGTTGGACTATTAACCACCCTGGGGTGGAAAAGACACCCATGGGAGAGTGGATGAGAATTTATCAAGGTGTCTCCTGTGCCGGAAAGATGGTGCGGCGAGAGGCTTGGTTCATGATGGAGTTGGGAGCATTGCCAGAAAAGTTAATGGTTAAACTAAGCAGTATATTGGATGATATTGTTATTTAATTGCTATTTGTTATCGGATTGTTATGAAAATAAAGTTAAAAGAATATTTCACAATAAAGTGGCCATTATCTTTTCCTCTTGGACAATTTAGTGTGTGTTTTATTAAAGGGAGAAGGGGGTAGTGGTCATGGTTCAAAGGGTGATCGTTAAATGGGAAGGATATTGAAGGGGTTTAGTTCCTAGGCAATACTCGGGCATATACCCGTCATGAAAAACATACAAAAACAAGTCTACAGGATTTGACAGGATTTCTTTATTATTTTTTTCTCATTTCTTTTTAACTTCTTGCCTTTGTTTCTTTTTTTTTATTTATTTATTTATTTATTGTGCCAAACTCTGACATTTAATAGGGTGTGTAAAGATTTTATATCCACTCTATCCACACATAGCCAAATGTATACACACATAATTCCCACTGTGCACCTACGGGCACACTTTTGCTAGAATATATATATATATATATATATTGCTTTTTGTGCCTTTCTTTTTTTCCAGCTTTGTAAGCTTTCTCCCATCAGGATAGATGTAGGAGTTGTTATATAAGTCTAACCCTCAAGTTATTTTAAAAAGTCATTTTTTCATAACCACTTTCAGTGTCAGAGCCGTTCTATTTATTAAACTAGGAGGCTTCAGCAACATCTGACAATTTCTCTTCTTTTTTCAGCGGAGCGCAGTTCACTAAGGCACTTGTAGGAGTTAGAAACGGTTCCAAGCTTGTTTGCAAACAACACTATTGATTGCTTTATTAAATAACAGCTTCATAATGTGCAACACTTGACATCTAAAGTAAGAAGGAGCCGTTCACAAGGGGAGTCTGAAAAGTTGTTCAGCTGGGGAAATCACAAATTTGCTTCATTAAGTGGTTGATGCCAATGATTGTAACACCGATATAAAGTGGATATAATCCGCAGAGACAAGGGAAAGAGATTATATTTTTCCAATGAAAGTAGAAAGCTGGTTAGAAAGATTAGTTCCGGAGTCCTTTCAATTTGAAATTAGAATGAAGTATTACTCAATAGATGAATAATCACTTGGTATTGCTGGCAGGTTGGAAATCTGGAAATTTAGGTAAATTAAACTCTGGTTCCTTATAAATATATTATAACATTGCCCATCCCCCAGAAGCATAATTTAAATAACCAGAAATTCCTTCTGTTCACTCCCATGCAACACTGTTGTCCTCCAGGGCTTGATGAGACTTCATGCTTCTAAACCCGAGAATGACAACAGGAAA
This sequence comes from Hymenochirus boettgeri, assembly GCA_019447015.1. Classification (NCBI taxonomy): domain Eukaryota; kingdom Metazoa; phylum Chordata; class Amphibia; order Anura; family Pipidae; genus Hymenochirus; species Hymenochirus boettgeri. The sequence goes on from CM033475.1 coordinate 200,964,387, forward strand.
TCTCTACCAGGTGCCAGATACAATGGTTCATAAGACCAGGTACACATGAGGTGATCTTTTAACTAGGCCAACACAAGGACAATTTAGTAGTAAATAGGTACGCCATACCAACACTCTTCTACCGAATCACATATGGGAGAGTATATGCCAAAGATTAAAGCAAACATACTACCACTGCGATAAAACATTCCTCATATTTTTTACAGTAGGAGGGTTGAGGAATCAATGATGGGTCTTCTTGTTATATCCATGGGGCTCTGCCTGCTATAGTCACTCATTGGAGGATACCAGCCTAAAGGATAAAGTGAACTAAATGTATTGACTTATTTTCTCAATGATTTACAATTAAAATACTCTACCTGCTGTTATCCTGGTTACTCGGACCAGTTTAACAGGGACGTCCGGAAGGAGGTTTTCCTGCAAAAAAAAAAAAATAGACTAGAAAGGGAAAGTTTAAGTATAAACTTTGAATTTGGCTTAAAAGACTGCATTTTGGAAGGGAATTTGTGTGTTTGTGCTGCAGATTTTAAAACTCAATAATGTCAATGATGAGGACATCAATGATGAGTCACATGCGTTAAAGGTAGGTCAGTTGGTGTGTGTGTATTCATATCAGGTTGGGGGATAAACTTTTTTGATGATTGGTAAAAATTAGTTTTTTTTACTTTAGTTACCCTTTACGTATGGCTGCCATAGTAATGGATAAGTAGATCAGTAGATGTGTGTACCCATGTCGGGATGAGTGTTACAAAAAAAATTTTTTTTTGATGATTGGTCAAAATTAGCTTTTTTTACTTTAGTTACCCTTTAAGTATGGCTGCAACAGTAATGGAGGGGTAGGTCAGTAGCTGTGTATACCTGTATCACGTTGGGGGTTAAAAAAACAACGTTTTTTGATTATTGATCAAAATTTGCTTTTTTGACTTTAGTTACCCTTTAAAGTATGGCTTCCACAGTAATGGATAAGTAGATCAGTAGGTGTGTGTACTTGGGTCTGGTTGAGGGGGTATGTCTTTTTTGTGGTTACAACCATAAAACTATCTTTTATTGAGGATAAATCTAAATTATTTTTTTTTTACTTTAGTTACCCTTTAAGTATGGCTGCCACAGTCATGGATAAGTAGATTAGTAGGTGTGTGTACCTGGGTCTGGTTGAGGGGGTATGTCTTTTTTGTGTTTATAACCATAAAATTATCTTTTTTGGAGGATAAATCTAAATTAGTTTTTTTGACTTATTACCCTTTAAACTTAGTTACCCTTTAAATATGGCTTCCATGGGAATGGAAAGGTAGGTCTGTAGGTGGGTGTACCTGGGTCTGTGTGGGGGGTTGGGGGTATCACCATTTGTATTTATGACCATGAAAAAAACTGTTTTGAAATATCCACATTTGAGGATTGTTACCATTATAGTCTATGGGAAAAAATGTCCGGAAATTCGACGATAACGCCGTAACGCTTCAGCGGATTCATTAGCTAGAAGATAGCACAATTCTCCCACATCTGTACCGAATTTCATGTCTCTAGCTCAAAAACTGTGGGAGGAGAAACGGTCTAAAAAAGTGGAAGAATAAAACGGAAGAAAAAAAAGAAGAAAAAGAAGAAGAAATAGACATGGCTTTTTCAAGCCAAATTAATAAACTACAGTGAAAATCTTGGAAAAGTTTGTAATATAGGAAATAGTGAGAGAAACTTTAACTAATCTCATTTAGTCATATGACTAACAAAAGAAGGAAAGTTGAGGGATAAAGTATTTCATTGAAGACTTACCCAGGTAAGCGGCATCTATTTGTAGATTTGACAATATGCCTGGGTATGTTTTATTATATAGAATTAATTAACTAAAATCCCCTTGTGCTCCGTCACAGCTCCACACAAAAAAAGCCCCTAGATTATTATTACATTTCTGGGTTAATGGAATAGTTCACTCCTAAATTGAACTATATCCTTTAATGTCTTGATTGAAGCCTGGGAGGTTAAGGAGCTATGCCTTACCTCCTGTTCTTCAATTGATAACTCAGGAGCCCGGGCCGTGGGTAAGAATATTTATCTTCCGCGCAATCCTCCACTGCAAAACTCCAAATCCCTGACTGCTTTCTTGTTCTAATTCTCTATAGCGTGCATTATTGTGTATGCACATTTATATACTAATTCACACATTTATGGAATCTAAAACTCAGCCAACCACAGAAGTGGCTGCCAGTTAGAAAAAGAGCAGAGGTAACGAGGTCCGGTAAGCCTATTTCCAGGCTCTTTTTAAACTTATAACCCTGGCATTTAGGGTTGGGGGGTCCCCTACACTACGTATATGAATGTTTTATTTTTTTTAATGAATTGCAGCGCCAAGGAATCCAGAGCGAGGAAATGGAGAGCGTTCCCCTGCACACACCAGAGTCCTCCAGGAGGACAGGGAAGTGGCATTTACCAGATGACAATCAGAGCAGCACCTACTCTCCAGTTTCCTAGACTTTCAGCAGGCACTACAGGACAACCATAAGGATCTGAGGAGAAAGGTAAGGATTTTATTACACTACACAGTGGGGCCAGCAGTTTGTCCCCCTTGAATGTAATAACTCCAACCCAGAAAAGCAATTGTCACTAATACCTCACCCCTGGGGTCTTAATAGATCAGCAGATTTACTTACCTAAAGTCCAGGGTTCAGGCTCAGCCAAATGAAAGATACAATTTTTACAGAGCATGTCTTGCCTCAGGCAAGGGTGTAGGGCAGAATGCAGATATCCCACCCTGAGGGATGAGGCTTCTGGGCAGGTATAGGTGATGTCTTCTATGGGGGCGGAGGTGGAGTTAGGGGCTTAGGGAGTGGACGGAGGCAGAGTTAGGGTATTTCAGGGGCATGGCAGCCGAGAAGGGGTCGTTCCAGGGGAGAAGGAGAGAGGTCCTTTTGGTTGCGGGAGTTTGGGGTGATCTCACAAGAGTGCGGGTGACCACCTCAGAATTCGGGAGACTCCCGCTACTAAGTCTAAATCCCGTGACTAAGACTAAGGGGTGGGATACCAGAGAATGAACTTACCAAGTGCAACTTTAGTTGAGTACTGTATATCTTCTGGTTTGAGAACCCAGGGGAAGTTTAATGTCCTCACCCTGTTACTTAAAATGGGGGAGGAATGTTTATTAAAAAGGGTGGTGTATCAGCTTTTACTGTGAAAACCATGATAATAAAATATTCCTTGAGATGATTTTTTTCCTGCAGTACTTTATAGGTAAAAATGACATCAAATATTTCAAGAAGCATATGTTTAAATATGTAGAATCTGCAGGAGTGAGCCTGCAGAGAGGTTTAATTTACCGTCCTGACACAACCAGCTTAGAAATTCATCACTAATCACCGTTTTTTTCTGCTGTAGCACGAGATTGTCACTTATCCTGTCTCTAGTTATTCAGCACCGGGGAATTGAAAAGGAAAGGGAAAGGCATTTTAAATTAATGGAGAAATGAAAAGATTGTGTGAAATTCTGCAGATTCTAATTTCATTAAATTCATTAGGTTTATGTACAAACTATAGACAAATTTGTTTATACAGCGCCACTGGGTGGGAGACATTTTACAGAGAAGAAAATAAAGTAGGATTAAGTTTTTGTGTTTACAAAGTTGAGGTATCGCTATTTTACAACATAAAATGATGGGTTTTGATCATAATTTTACAATCACAGACGGTCAGTTATGCTTGCGAACGCAATTGTAATTGTACACTGGCTTATACAATACCATTGTGGTAGTCTACTAGCGCATGTTATTATACGGCCAATCGTAAATGTACGACCGACGTTGTACATTAACAATAACCCACAGTATCGGACGTTTCCAATACCGCAGGTTAGTGTATATCAGTATATGGTACATATTGTGTCTTTTAAAGGACATGTCCACCCCCAAATCTACATTTTGACCCACTGCTGGCCCCACTGTGTAGTGTAATAAAATCCTTACCTTACATCCCAGCTCCAAATGGTTCTCCTGTAATGTCCAAAAAGTTAACAGCAGGAGCCTATCTGTGTCCCTTACTGTATCTGCCTCCTGTCTCTCCTCCGAGAGAATTTGCATATGTGCAGTGCAGCCCTCCCTATCCCTCCCATTTCTCTCTCCCTCCCCCTAGCTCCAAATCCCTTTGCTGTAGTGTAGGGCTTCCTCACCCACCCCCAACCACTAAAGTACTTTGTAAAATAACTTAGCCGATCACTACTTACTTTGCCTCTTACCCCCGATGTTCTACACAGCCGAAAGCCTCGTCCATGATTGGCTGCCTCTCAGCCAATCAGGGACACGGCTGCCGGTCCGGCCCCCTGCTTGCAGTTTCATGCAAGCAGGGGGCCGTGACAGAACGTTGGGGCAAAGAGGCAAAGTAAGTAGTGATCAGCTAAGTTTTTTTTACAAAGTACTATAGCGGTTGGGGGTGGGTGAGGGAGCAAATTTTTAAAAAATGGGTGGACATGCCCTTTAAAAATAAAACTGCCCACTTGCCATTTATTGGTCCCCAGCTCCAACTACTATTGTTAGCACTTTATTACATGCATTTTTTAATCAAATATTTAAAAAGTATTGCCCCGTTCTCTCCCTTTCTGACAGAGGATGAGCTTTTAGGAACTTGAGCATGTGCAGAGGAGGCAGAGGAAAGAGCAGTCAATCATTAGCTGTGATATCATCAGTTACAGCCTTGACTGACTTCATGGAGGGAGGAGCCAGCTTCCTTCAGCCAGTATGGGAGCAATAATTATCTTTCATGTTAGAACGGGTTTAAAGGGCATGTTGCAGCTACCCAGTCCATTCCAGCCTGCCCCTTTCAATGAGAAGGCAGGCTAATTTATGGGATGGACATGCTTTGTAATATTATTGCCCTCCTAGAGGCAGCACATCCCCTTTCTTGCCAGCTCGTGGGGGTGGGGCCAGACCAGGGTGGCTAATTCATGGCAACTGTGACATGGGAGGAGGCAGAGCAAGGTATGGGTCAGGCAGAGCAGGGGGTCAGGGGCAGAGAGTGGGCAAGTTGTGGGCAGAGAGGCAGGGTTTGGGGATGCACGGGGCAGAGAGTGGGCATTCTGGGGTGGGGATTCCCTTCTCATTCAGATAACTGGAAACACACCTGGGTTCGGAACACCTGGAAAGCTGCACATTCAGGTATGTGTTCTAGCCAATCTAATGTAAACCTAAGGATGAGGACCTAGCATTTATGTTCCTCACCCTGGGTATCAAAAGGAAAAGTGTTTGTATTGTGACGTTAGTTCCCCTTTAAAGATACAAATATCTATTATTATTACTACTTTCTTAATTCCGCTGTTAGTATTGTTATATCTCAGTATTATAGATCATTATGAGTTCCTTTTAAAGAAAATACTACATGGAAAAAAATATGTCTATGAAAGTTTTTAGTTATCCAGATTATTGAATATCTAATAGAATTAATTTAAATTTAACTCATCCTGTATTAAATATTGAAAATGTTTCCCAATTCATCCTAATGGCTTTCCATATTTGAAGCTGTCGGAACATTTCTAGTATATTTTACACAGTTATAGGTGAGTAAGGCCGAGGCACTTGTGCTACGATCCCTGTCATTTTCGGGGATCGAATTGCATGCGAATCACACCAAAAATTGTGACCGTATGCACTATGACCATCTGATTGCAGTGCAATGGGCCACAGTACACCAAGTGTGGCCAGTACGATTGGCCAACACTAGCACAATCGTGATGAAACGGAACAGTGTGAGCTAGCCCTTATTGCTTATTTATCAAAAAAAAAAAACTTACAAGAGAGAAGAAAAATGAAATGAACATAACCCAGCCGCCATGTGCAATAAAATGTATAGTCAATTGTTACAGAAATACAAATAGTTATTAAACCTTTAGTTATGTGGTTGTCGAAGGATTATAGAAACCTTTTGCACCTCCCAATACATAAGCCCCTATGGTAACCAACACCACAATTCTTTTTTTAATTAAAGGAAAACTGTCGCCCCTGCACCTTCCACCCCCACCTATTTTTCCGGTATTAATACCCAGGATGAGGACCTAAAATGCTAGATCCTCCCCCTTTACTTTCATTAAAGTCTGTTTTGGACCTGTTTTCTAGTTCCCGGTGTTAAACCAATGGTAAGGTACAAGGATCATGTCTTCCCATTGATCCGGGACTATGCCAGGAGCCCTGAAAGCAGCTTTGCAGGCTTGTTTTCAGGAATAAGGTAAGGCCCAGGGGTGAGGACCCTGCTGTTCAGGTCCTCATCCTGAGTCCTATTAAATGATGGGTGAATGTATGTGTAGGGGGTATAACTGCCCTTTAAAACTTCTAGTTTTCACCATAGACATATTATAAGAGGAGCCCTCCCTGTCATTTCCTGTGGTTTAAAAAAAAACATTTTTTTATAGGAAAGATAATATCTAAAGAGCTTCCAGGCAATCTAATAATAAAGATAAAGCGTGAATCAAAAGATAAATTGGACCAGGAGGTGATAGCATCTAGGATAACTCCAGGTCTTGGTAGTATTTTGTTATCCAATTTATTCTGAAATTATAGTTATATAAGAGGAAAAATTCAAACCATCTTTGAATTGAGTTGGCTAAGTTGTGTTTTGTGCATTTAACTTAGTGCAGATGGCAAACCATTAATGTTAATGGGAAAAATGAAGCCCTCAAAGCCATATGCACAAGAATGAATGCTTCATGCAGGGAGCCATGCCAGATGAATTTGTTTTTACAGTGACAGGTGGAAGTTTTGCAGTCAGAATCTGTATAAATTTCAATTAAAGAAATGTGATTTATGTCTTCACATGTGGGTTTGACCCACAACCCAGTGCTTATAGTGCAGCAGATTATTATGACTCTGTGACTGCATCAGCCTTACTTATCTAGGGTCAGCAACAGTGACAACATAATATTTTCTGTTTGCCACCCTTGAAAGTGTATAAGACGAAACCCAAAAATCTAAGGCTGGGTACATACCAGCTCAGTTTTTGTCCCGACCGAGCGTTCGCTACTTGCACATAGGGAACCGCACAATCGTCCATGATTGTTCCTCCAATGTGGCCGAATAGGTGACCGAGCTCGGCCGCCCCACACCATCGGATATTTCCGACCGAACGATACACGGCACTATCGGCCGGTTGGCCAGAAATATCTGCTGGTGTGAGAGGCACATTTATAGATCCACTGTAAAATTCTGATCATATAAAATATATTGATTTGCTAAATGTTTTAATTGATTTTGAATTGAAACATTTTTTTAAAGTAGTGTATATTTCATAGGAAATATATTAGCAGTAAAGTAAAATATAACTTCCAGAAAGATTAATCTGTAGCTATTTAGCAAATGAATAAGCTTACACTTTATCACTCAAACCGGTAATTTCTGATTACCACCGGATGTGTTACACACTAATGTACTACTGTAACTGACTGTATAAAAGGGTTTCTTACTTTGTGCATTTATATGGTCACATGACTCCTTTGTGACTCATCCTTATATTAATCACGTAGTAAGAGGCACTTTGGGGCATATTTATAAACCCGCGGTATAGGAAAACTCCTTAAAGGACTGCTGTGGTATTGTGAGGACGATACTGCATGGTATCTGTATTTTACATCACAGTCATGAATTTATGACCACAGTGTAAAACAAGGACAATAGATTACAGTGGCATTAATGACAGGGCTTTATAAATACAGCCCATAATCCTTTATATTATTAGTGACATGATGTAAATAATTGGGGGCTTCCAATGTCCTTATATTTCACCCTCTACTTCGTGTAAATTGTACAGTATCCAAGATCAGAAACTCAAGAATCTGGAAAGAGAAATTTCAACGTTGCCTGAATCTTCGAATCTTTTTCAAAGCTGCGTCCATGTAAATGTCTCGCTCCTTAATTACTGCAGCATTCCAAACGAAGAATATTCTGCAAGCCTTATTATTTGAACGGATGATCTTAATGAGCTGTAACATTAATTGAAATGTCACACCAGTTTATGAAGACTAATCAAGAAAATAAAAGAAAAAGGGAGTTCTTTGGTGAATATTAGTGCAATGAGGCTCTTCTGGGAATTTTCAGTACAATCTATGGCATTATAGAAAAACCTTAATCAGAGATTAATTACAGGAAAAGGATATTCATTGGAAACAAACATTTAATGGACCAAGAATATATTGTCCAATATGTGGGCACTCGTCCCTATTTAATTATAACTAAATCACCCTGGTTGCTGATTCCTGATGATAAACATTTATTAAATAGAAAGTGCAATTAAAGGGCCTTTGTCAAAAGAAGTAGAAGGAAAGAAAAAAAACAGGTGCACAAACAGTGAAGGGGAAAAGCAAGACAGGAGAAAGAACATGGTCATCCCATATGTAGCAGGGGTCTCCGAGAAATTAAGAAGAATTTTCAATAAACACAGTATCCCTGTCGGCTTTAAACCGAACTACACAGTAAGGCAGCAATTGGTACATCCGAAAGACCCAATACCAAAACACAAGATAAGCTACATCATATACGCAGTGCAGTGCAGTGAAGAATGCTCTGATTTGTATGTGGGGGAGACCAAACAGCAACTGCATCAACGTATGGCCCAGCACAGAATAGCCAATTCCTCGGGTCAGGACTCAGCCATGTACCTGCATCTTAAAGAAAAAGGACATACCTTTGAAGATTGTAATGTTAACATATTGGCAAGGAACTTGGCTGGTTCAAGAGAAGTGTCAAGGAGGCTATTTATGTGAAAATAAGGAATAAATAAAGAAACCAAGCCTAAATAGAACTGTCTGCCATGTACAATGCTGTTTTGACACCTTACCATGGGCGTTCCTATAACACCTCTTAGCCACTATCCAATCACGCCCTTAACACCTGGCTGTGATATGCTAATTGGGATTTTCCAGGGTACATAATTGCCACAGATTCTTGTACAAGTCATTCTGAATTGAGAAAGCCAGTCTGATGACTAGCGAAATGTCTTCAAGATCTAAACTTCAAGTCCAGTTGATCTAATTGAATACAACAGATATACTATGACCTGGATGAATGAGAACTTTCACAAGCTTAAAGGGCATCTATACCGAAAAAACAGGTTATTTTAAATTGACCATAACTGGAAACTATAATTCTTCCCAACCATCACTGTTTAATTTTTTCATTGATCTGCCCCCTATTTCTTTAGATAGCCAATCTAAAACTTCTTATATTTCAGCTGTCAATCAAGTTCCTTGCTCTCAAAAACTATTCTTCTGTGAGTAGTTTTACTGTAGCTGGAATAGTGACAGAGTTTTGACAGTTGGAATACTTTGTGCTGTGTGCAGGCTTGACAGTTGGTTTGTGGGAAAAATGTCAGGTCGGATGGAAGTGGGAGTGGTTAAAAGAACAAAATTTGTGCTGGACTGAAGGCATGTAAGTGCTACTTACATGTATTCAATTATAGATTTAGATGAGGCAAAGTCATTTTTTCAGTATAGTGTCCCTTTAAGGTCTTTTCAAATAAACAGCAGTGTGTCTGTCCTATTAAATGAACTTTAACCTTATTAATCTATTGCTTTTGTGCATAGACTGCAATGGTTTGTCTATAACATGAACCTTTTTAAGACTAGAGACCAGATCCAGAAACCAGAGGTTTTAACGGACAAACCTCCCCAGCCCAACCTCTCCCATTAAGACTACCCGGGGTAATGTGACCTCAAGTCCTCACCCCTGGGTTTACCTTTATTGGCTGGAAATCTTTTGCTGAGTTTCAAATTGATGGTCCATTTGTAGCTCGACCAGGGCCCAACCAAAGTGATTGCACAGATCTCAAATTTTGGGTTAATAAAAGGTTAACCAGTTTGAAAGGACATTTAGTGCTATCACACACACACATTTTGTATATATATTGATGAATTTATAAGCCTAGTAATTACCTCTTTGTGGAAAGTTTATTAGGATTCCTACTGCTGGATTTTAAATTATAAATTACATTATACTACAGTTAAAGAGTCAGCTTGAGGATAAAGGGTAGAAATGTTTTTGTACACATAATGCCTTATGGTTTACATAGATATGCAGCAGCTAATTAAGTGAGAAGTTGCACACTAGCATGTGTCTATTACTTAGGTCTGCCATTCACCTTGCTGATCTGAAAAAAAAAATCCCATTGGATCCAACAGGGTGAACATAATATCGACAAAGTCTGGGGCTGAAAGTGATGGAACACTATGCTATCAGCATCACGGCCAGTCGATACCCATGGAAAATTTCTGTCAGTCAAAATCAGCTCCTTTTAAGTAGAGGTAGCTGATTTGTTTAGACTGAGTATGGGGGCTCGGCCAACTGATCCCATACAACACATAGGAGATTGGTTGGGTCTATTTGCTGTTTGCATTTTACATGTTATGGTAATTGCCACCTAGTTATAAACATACCCAGTAACTCAGTAACTTAAATTTGCCCAGTTCCTTGGTGCCAGGTTACATCACGGCCAATGATTGCCGTTCATTCTTGGATATTTCTTTCATGAATGTTAAAAAAAGCTTAGTGATTCTGGTAATGACTGGGCCCCCCAGAAAAACTATGGTGGGGCCCCCTAACTGTACTTCATCCACAACGGTTTTCTAGGTTTTGGGATTAAACTGGTTGCATACATACGGTAATTTGATTTTGGGGGTGGACATTCACTTTAAAAGTCACCTATCTTAAGCTGGCTATATACATGGCAGACAAATCCTATCGGATCCAACAGAATTTGCAATTTACCTGCCCAGTTTCTGGATAGAAAACATAAGATGCCAATGAAGACAAACTATGGATGTCACTAGTACTATTGGTTATTTCTGTTGGAAAATAACTATTGACCATTATGGTGCTGCACTATAGTAAATACAGCCAATAATGACAGCGCTGTAGGTAGTATGGGTTTACTGGGTAAATGTGTTTGTAAATAGTCACAAGCTAGGTACACACTGGTTGAGGTTTCAACTCGACATCTGGTGAAATATCTTGGGCTGATATTTTGCCCAGAACAATCACCGCAACCAATATTTCCCCCCTTAATTGACCCAATTGCAGATTGGACATGTTGGTAATTTTCACATCCTCCTGTGTATTTAAATAAGCACGACCCATGTAAGACCGAAATACCAGGGTTGGGGATTAATATATATTATTTATATTGAATTTATAGAATAAAAATGTATAAACAGCTATAAATCAGGTATTAGTGGGCCATGTGTACTTAGTAAGTAACCTCCTACACAAATATGGGGATATTGAGTAAGTGGGTAAGAAAGAGGAGCAAAATAGAAACCCCATGAGACCCTTGTAAAACCATGTATCTCTGCTGTCATTGGGGTGGTTTGACTCTAAGCTAGGATTGTCCACCCTGCTGCTTTTAGATGTTATAAAACCATAACTACCAACATTCCCTACTTGCACTCTATGATGCAGAGTGCAACCAGGAAATTCAGGGAGATGTAGTTTTCAAATGTCTGGAGGGCTGCAGTTTGGATACCTCTGCTCTAAGCTGTTGCAGAATGCACAATGCTCTGTGTTTTTAGCACAAGATTTTTTTTTTTGTTCCCCTTTAATTTATGATCATTAACACTAGTCCTGTTAATGTCCTCCTAATCCAATGGCTTCATCATCTATTTGACATTCTAGGGAACCAGGGAAAGACAGTGATCCACTCAGAGTCTCTTTGCTACTCAATAGTTTGTTCTAAATAATAAATAAACAATTTAAACTGTTTGCCATTCCATCGTGGTGTGGGAAGTTTTATAGAAATATATATATGAGTAAATGGTACAAGATGCCTTTTCATATTAAATTTAATATTCAGTAGCACTTTCAGGTGCGATTTTTACTTTGGATGTTGTACAGAACACATTACACAGCTGAATGACAATTCAATTTAATGTGGATGCATTAAAAGTTACTGTTGATATTTACTGCGTCCCTCTGAGATAGAGATTGAAAACTGGATGTAGCAAACATCAATTTAATTACAGTTCGACAAGGCGGCGGATCCTAATGCAAAGCCTGTTTGGAATTATAATTTTTTTTTTTTTTTTGTGTGTGTGAATTTTACAAGGTAGTATTAAGTTAAATTATATTTTCTGAATTCATACTGTACTGTACATGCCTCTTTTTATTCTATGATCAGAGAGCCCTAAATAAATAAAGGACAAACAGGGAGATTCAATAAAAGTTCTTATCGTTTAAAATGGTGCTAATGTCGCCCCAACCAATCAGATCTTATTTAACATTTGAAAGCTAACATCTGATTGGTTGGGGCAAAATAAGCACCATTTTAAACGATAAGAACTTTTATTGCTTAACTTATTACATAATTCTCAGGAGGGTAGTAATCTCTACACTACCTCCTGATCTTACCTCTTTCTCAAACTTATTAACCGTGGGGAACCCTTGAAACAATTTTTGTGTCTCGGGGGACCCCCACATAAATTAGTTATTATTTATTATTATTTTTCTTGCTCGGTCATCAAATCATCAAAATACTTAATTTATACAAATGATAATGATAGATCTATAAATATATCTTTATTTTTTCATTTAATTAAAATTATTATTATCTCAGGGAACCCTTACATCAGTGATAGGGAACCTTTCAGAGGGCGAGTGCCCAAACTGCAACCCAGCGTCCAATTGCAATTTGCCAACATGTCACTTTAACCTGAATACTGAGGTTTCTACATCTTCATAAAGTTATTCTCAATTGGAAGCTGCAGCTTTGAAAATACATTTGGCATATTTTTTCCCCCTAAGCCCCCCAGAGCCTACCTTTGTAGGTTAAAAGTTGCTTGTGGTAAGGTGTAGAGTTAGCCCTCCGAGTTTTTCTGCTGCCTCCTGATTGGTAAGCCGCTGTTTGCTGGTCACACCGTGCTCTCCGTGCGCGCAAATGACGTCTGTGCCTGCACTGACATCATGTCGTGTGCACCGTGACGTCATGCACGACAGAGAAAAAGCAAATGTGGCTTATTTTACTGTGTACTTATCTTTTAACCTCTATATTACCACACAGGTGTTTGAGATTAAAAACAGTGACCATTAACCCTACATTATTAGACAGGAATTTGAGATATAAAACAGTGACCATTAACCCTACATTATTAGACAGGCATTTGAGATATAAAACAGTGACCATTAACCCTACATTATTAGACAGGAGATTGAGATCTAAAACAGTGACCATTAACCCTACATTATTAGACAGGCATTTGAGATATAAAACAGTGACCATTAACCCTACATTATTAGACAAGAGTTCAAGATTAAAAACAGTGACCATTAACCCTACATTATTAGACAAGAGTTTAAGATTAAAAACAGTGACCATTAACCCTACATTATTAGACAAGAGTTTAAAATTAAAAATAGTGAACAAAATCTAAAATCAAATGACTTGTTTTGGTTACTAAATCTCCTTTACTCCTTATCTTGTGTACCCCCCACCCCATCCCCACCCCCAAAGAAACATAGTAGATGGCAGAAACAGATTATTTTTAGGAAGTCACCTTTAGGGCATGGCCACACTGCACTGCACACGAAATTGCACACGGAATCGCATGTGATTTCGTGTGTGATTTTGATGCGTTTGCTTATGTGGTTTCTCTTCACAAATAGAAAAAAACATGCAATTGTGGCGAAAAAAATCAGAACGCAAATTGCAAGCGCAATCGCATCGCACCCGAAAAAGGGTATTTTTGGGGTGTTGCCGCAATTGCAATGATCGAAAACAATGCATGCGCAATCGCATCAAAAACGCGATTGTGTAGCCTAGCCCTTAAACCTTATAGAGCAGGTAGACACAGCAGTAAATTAAGCAGTAAGTTTGGACAGACTGACATTCCTCCTTTCATCATGTACTGTCAGCCGCCGGCAAAGAGGGCAGAGAGATCATGCGCGATTTCTGTTGCTTGCTGCTCTCCCCCTCCTCTTGCTCAAATATGTAGAAGTAGAGAGGGAGGCGGATGTTCACATGACTTCTCTCACACTGCAGACCTATAGTACTCTGATAGCTTCAGATTGCAGGGGGGAAGCAGCCTGGCCTGTCTCATTGATGGCACAGCAACTGTCAGGATCCTCTTCCTCCCTCTCTCTATACATTTATTTTTGTAGTGCTGAGCTGTCTTCTTCTCCACCTCTGCTGCTCTGTGCTCCAGCCAGATCTCTACTGCAGTGATTTGAATCTCCCGCTCTCTGAGCCGCACACTTTGATAGGAAGGCGAAAGCGCACATTGACTGGTTCCAGGGCACTTGCACTATCAAAGTTCAAGCAGGAGATTGGTGGCACTTAGCAAAAGATCTGGGGCACGTCCCCCGGATCTTTTAACATAGTGATGCCACTGCCCTGCACACAAACTGGGGCAGACAAATGGAGCCCTGCACACAAGGGGGACCCACACTTAATCCAAAACCCAAGGCCAGAATTCCCTCTCCCACCCTTTTCCCAGCAGGTATTAGTGCAGGGGGGGAGGGTTAATGAGCAGATGCTGACAATACCGAGGCATATAGGCAAAAGCAGTCCCACCTGAGCATACACATTGCTTCTCCTGCACTGTTCCCTCTACTGCGGCCCCTGATGACAGCATTGCCTGACAGTCCCTACAGTAGTGATTGGGGTAGTCTTCCAGTTTCCATGATCAGCTGTTTTAATTAACGCGATACAGCTCATCTCAGTATTTAAAACAGCTGATTGCGGAAAGTTGAACTGTAAAAAAATTTTTATGTGGTAAACTGGAGTTTACCACACAGAAAATGTAACATCCTTTTTAACCCAATAGCTTGAATTAGATAATCTGCAAAATAAGGTGCAAACACTTAAAAATGTACTAATACATGTACTGTGTGGTTTGTGTATGTATGTATGTATGTATGTGTATGTATGCATGTACATTCAGAACTTTCTTACCATGACTGCAGCTTACATAATAACATAACACAAACTCAAACTATCCAAACTATATCCGAACTTCGAACTAGCTAATTACAATAATTATCAAACAATTCAATAATTATGGAATTCTGGAATCGGTAACCCTCGAATCTAACGTTCAAAATCGGTAACACTCAATGTAGCCTTCGATTTTGGTAACCCTTGAATGTGTCATTTGGTAACCCTCAAATGTATTGTTCTGTATCCTCAAATGTATTGTTCTGTAACCCTCAAATGTATTGTTCTGTAACCCCTAAATGTTTTGTTCTGTAACCCTCAAATGTATTGTTCTGTAACCCTCAAATGTATTGTTCTGTAACCCTCAAATGTATTGTTCTGTAACCTCAAATGTATTGTCGTAACCTCAATGATTGTCTGTAACCCTCAAATGTATTGTTCTGTAACCCTCAAAGTATTGTTCTGTAACCCTCAAAGATTGTTCTGTAAACCCTCAAATGTACTTGTCTCTGTAACCCTCAAATGTATTGTTCTTGTTAACCCTCAAGATGTATTGTTCTGTAACCCTCAAATGTATTGTTCTGTAACCCTCAAATGTTTGTTCCTGTAACCCTCAAATCTATTGTTCTGTAACCCTCAAATGTATTGTTTTGTAACCCTCAAATGTTTTGTTCTGTAACCCTCAAATGTATTGTTCTGTAACCCTAAATATATGTTCGGTAACCCTCATCAAATGTTTGTTCTGTAACCCTCAAATATTTTGTTCTGTAACCCTCAAATGTATTGTTCTGTAACCCTCAAATGTATTGTTCTGAAACCTCAATCTATTGTTCGCTAACCCTCAAATCTATTGTTCTGTAACCCTCAAATCTATTGTCCTGTAACCCTCAAATCTATATTGTTCTGTAACCCTCAAATCTATTGTTTGTAACCCTCAAATGTATTGTTCTGTAACCCTCAAAGTATTGTTCTGTAACCCTCAATCTATTGTCTGTAACCCCAAATCTATTGTTCTGTAACCCTCAAATGTATTGTTCTGTAACCCTCAAATCTATTGTTCTGTAACCCTCAAATGTATTGTTCTGTAACCCTCAAATTTGTTCTGAACCCTCAAAGATTGTTCTGTAACCCTCAAATGTTTTGTTCGTCCTAAATTGTTGTTCTGTAACCCTCAAATGTATTGTTCGGTAACCCTCAAATTATTGTTCTTGTAACCTCAAATCTATTTTCTGTAAACCTCAAATCTATGTTCGGTACCAATACCCCTCAAATATTGTCTGTAACCCTCAAATGTATTGTTCTGTAAACCCTCAAAATGTATTGTTCTGAACCCTCAAATGTTGTTCGGAACCCTCAAATATATTGTTCTGTAACCCTCAAATGTTTTGTTCTGTACCCTCAAATGTATTGTTCGGTAACCCTCAAATCTATTGTTCGGTAACCCTAAATGTATTGTTCTGTAACCCTCAATGTATTGTTCGGTAACCCTCAATCTATTGTTCTGTAACCCTCAAATTGTTTTGTCCTCAGGTTCTGTAACCCTCAAATTATTGTTCGTGTAACCCTCAAATCTATGTCGGTAACCCTCAAATCTATTGTTCGGTAACCTCAAATGTATGTTCTGTAACCCCAAATGTATTGTTCTGTTAACCCTCAAATGTATTTGTTCTGTAACCCCAAATCTATTGTTCTGTAACCCTCAAATGTATTGTTCTGTAACCCTCAAAGTATGGTTCTGAACCCTCAAGTATTGTTCGGTAACCCTCAAATGTATTGTTCGGTAACCCTCCAAATCTATTGTTCTGTAACCCTCAATCTATTGTTCTGTAACCCTCAAATGTTTTTCTGTAACCCTCAAATGTATTTTTCGGTAACCTCAAATGTATTGTTCTGTACCCTCAAAAGCATCATTCCGTAACACTCAGAATGACTGTAGCATGCGGAAACCGCCAATTGCCCAATTATGAATCAAGGTAGTGTTCAAACGAGTTTGGGTGATATGTAAATGTTCCCCCAGACAATTTCCAGGTGCCACATCCATTTATGAAAGTTACTGTTTTTAATCCAAAATTTTTGAATTATTGGACTCCCATTGACTTTTATAGGTTCATTTCCGAACTTCTGAACTTTTACTGAAGTTTGGCAGTTCAAAAACAAACCGAACTTTAGGAAGTTCGGCCATCTCTAATTACTACTTGTTTTTATTTATCTCTCAGACATCAATACACCAAATCATAACTCATACAATATAGAACATTGATAAATATATGAGAAATATATCTGTATTCATTACAATGGTGGATCCATACAGTTGCCACAATCTCTTAAGGACCCCTATGCAACCTCTCGGGACCCCTAGGGCCCCAGACTCCTGGTTGAGAAACATTGCCCTAACTGATGGACTGAAACAGCATAGTGCAAATCTGCTTAACGGCCTCCCCCTTCTGTTTCATATGCATGCCATTACCTGCGCAAGATGAGAGATGGAAGAGGCTGTAAGTGGGTAATGGCTTTGTGGGAGGAGCTGTTAAGTCATTGCAGATGGCTATAACTTTACTGCTTTGGTGGTTCACTTTGAAAGCTGTCTCCCATTGGCCTACAGATTTGGGTACACACATTCCCCATGGTCTCGCTATACTTTGTAAAGGGAGATCATCATGTGGGTGGCTTGTGGGCTATAGGATAGGGAGCCGATATCGATTTTATTGCATCAACCCAAAGGTCTTCACCTGCACAGTTACATGCTTACATAGTGTTGTTAAAATTGTTGGTTTACTCGTTACCAGATGGGGCAATTAGGAGAGAATGCGTCTCTTGGTGCAGTACCTTTTAGAACCAAACCTCTCGGGAATTTAAGAAATTGATGGTTTTTTGCACATAACATGAGACACTTCGTTTTTGTGCAGAGATTAGTGCATAACGCAAATTCTACATGAATATTTATTAACAAATACTTAATTGATGCTCATTTTCTGTATTCTGTGGCTTTTAAAATGGAAATGGGAGTCTAGGAAACAAGACATCCATCACTAGTTCCAACAGGCTAAATCCACAAGACCTCATGTACCTCCCAGTACATTCCAATATTTTTTATTTTTACTTACAGACATCTCCTATTGTGTTTCCTCCATGTGACCTTTTCTACACCCCCAATAATTATAGAACTCTGACTTGGGTTTTAATCAATCAACCATTGGGTAATGCCATAGTTGAGCAAATTTACAGATCCCAACCAGAACATCAAGGAGTCAATTATTTATCCTGATTAAAAAAAAAATTTCCATGGTTATAAACAATGGTTTTAGCTTACGGTTTACAGTTCCTCATAGTTGGGACAATTTTAATCACAGGAGGAAGGAGGAACCCAAAACATAGGCAACCAATGAGGGGGTTTCCCTAAACAATGATTTGTCCTGGGGCCCCACAGATCTTAATCTGTCTCCAAATCCTTTAATTAAAGTAAAACTAAAGCATAAATGTTTTAACAGCTTAAAAAGTACTCACCTTCCTTAGGTTCCACACAGCCCTGCAACCCTCTGCCCAGCCTGTGTCTTCTTGAAAAGAGTAAGTAATGTATAGATCTTGACTGCATCAATTTTAACCAAAGGTGTACAATGTAAAGACGGGTGGGTAAAAAAGGCAAAACACTGGCAATCTACGCTCTCTGGTTAATTCCTAGTGTCAGCTGTAACAATGTTAGAAAATGAAATAGATGCAATATACTCCAGATTACATGTAGTATAGCACTGAATATCCCACTCAGGCATGCCAAAGGTACTCTCAAGTTGGTCATTAGGGGCTGGCCTGCGCTTACCTGACTTTGGGAACAAATGAATAAATTTAAAACAATGTAAATATAATCTTTGTTACGATGTTTACGAATGCCCATTTTGGCCGAAGATCATTTAGTGTATGGGCACTTTGTTGGCTAAACCACCAATCGGTTGGCCAATCGCTGGCTGGGCTAGAGGGTGTATCAGTCCCCTCCTTGGAAGATGGATCTTGTCTATTTCCCTCTCCAGTGTGCACTACACGCACCATACATGCACATACAAATATATAACATGTTTGTGATCAGCTAATTTTTCCCATTCAAGGACACCAACATGAAAATTCTATGAGTCGTTATGACTAAGAAGTTTAATAACTTTGGTTCCCTGGTGATTAACCTATAAAATATATGTACACATGCACACTAATTCCAGAATCAGGGGACATTATTTAGGTAATATAATATAATTAATAAAAAAATAATTGTCCCTTCCCTGAAATATTAGGAAATATGGTAGGGGAACTGACATCTGTTTCTGGCTCGTTTAAGGTTGGTGGTCCCCTGCTACTAGTAGGGTCAGTCAATCTTGGGACTGACTTTTAGGCTTCTTATGACTCTGATCTAGATAACCTACAGGACAGGGCTTATCTGAAGAACAAACAAATGAGAGAAGACCAGAGAGCAATAAAACTCCTGGTTACTGGTCTAAACCAAGAATCCTTTTTAACCCTGTGAGGGCCTGTAAGTTGGAATAGGTGGGGGTTGCCATATGGCTTGAAACTGCTGTGGTTAAGCAAATAAATGAAAATTAATGATGTTGTTTATTGATAATACCTTTTGTGGAGTTAAATAACACTCACGGTTGTGACAGTTACATCCTGTTTCCATGTTATCTTTTGCCATCTGCCAACATGCTTCTAAAATCCTGCTATTCCCATCCAAAATTAAATCTATGCTTAACGTGGAAGTTCAGTGCAAATACATATACTTTTTAGGAAAAGTGGATAATTTTCCCATCCTAATGACCTTAACCTGCCAATTCAGCATTTTGTCTGTGTATAAATAAATGCAACCGAAAACTGACTTCCTGTTTGCAGACCCCTAATAGAGACCGTTAGGGTCTTGTCCTTGACCAGCTCCTGGGTTGATTCATTGCTCAATAGAGATCATGTTTGACCACCAACAGCCAATATAGAAATTACTATTAGGAGCATTCCAAGGTATAGTTGCATTCTGGAAGAGAGAAGAATGTTATATAACCTGAATGTCAGCTCACTAATTTCAACAGCAAGAAAATAGCAAGGGGTATAAATTCAACTGTTTTTTCAAAATGGAGAGAATATGTAGAATAACTAGGTATGTATAATAATAAACTAAAATGTCTGAAAACTGGTTATTGTGTGTTGAAGCTTTTGATGCGGAGCCCCTTGAAGTTTTTTATTGCCAGCAATCCCCTCCACCCCAGAACCCAAATTCTTATATACTATTCTTGTGGTGAATCTCAGTTTCAAAATTAACCTGGTTTCAATTAGGAACCGCCCGTGTTGAACACAGTTTAAAATTTTTGAAACTCTTAGCTTTCATTGAAAATCGATATATAAAATTCTTATTGCATACGGTAATCAAAATTTGAGATTGAAAATTAGAAAAGTTCCGATTTAATTGTGTTTGATTTAGCTTTTAGAACATACATTCCATGGACCACTGTCGTAACGGAACTCGCTAATACTAATGGAGCCAGTACATATGTTCTTGTTTTTCATTATAATGGGGACCCAGTCATGTGATCCCAAAGGACTACCCTGTTGCCACCGTATTGTTTGTGTAAACAGAGCTAATACATTTGGCACAACCTTTCAAAAGTTGAGTTTCATTTAGCATCCAGTGCATATTTTCCCCTGTAAATATCCCCTGTAAATAGCAGAGCAATACGTGTTCCAGTTCTCGTTCCACAAAGCTGGCAGGTGAGCTACCAATGGAAATGAAACATTAGAAGATTAATCCTGACAAATGTGTGCAGATATAACCTTAAAATAAAACCTTTACCTGGTTACACATTTTGTACATTTTTGTAAACACATAACATTTAACTAATTGGAATCAAAAGGTGTAAAGAGAGACTATTCCGTGGATTCCATACATCTAGGTAACTTGTGTTACCTGGTCACCATTTAAAGGGCATGTCCACCCCCAAAACATAATCCCCCCCACTAATGGCCACACCATGTAGTGTATAAAATCCTTACCTCACATCCAGCTCCATATGGTTCTCCTGTAGTCCCCCCAAAGTCCAAAAACTGCCCACCAGAAGGATAGCAGAGTCCATATAGGACTCTGCCTCCTGTCTTGCCTCCGGGAGAAGTTTGGATGTGCACTGCAGCCCTTCTCCCCCTCCCTCCCCCCTCCTCTCCCTCCCGTTTTGCGATCACTTCCCTGCATAGAAACTCTTGGCCATATGTAAGGATTCCTTTCCCTTGCCCAACCTCTAAAAAACATTTTTAAGAAAGTTCCCCGAACTCTATCTACCTTCCCTCTTCCCCCGGCGTTCGGCAGCCGGCAGCCGCGTCTGTGATTGGCTGCCTCTCAGCCAATCACGGACACGGCTGCCGGTCCTGCCCCTTGCTTGCAGTGTCTTGCAAGCAGAAGGTGGGCAGTGCATCGGTGGAGAGAGGAAAGGTAAGTAAAGATTGGGGCACTTTCTTATTATTTTATGCGGTTGGGGCTGGGAAGGCATACTATTATATGTGGACATTTTTTTTTATAAGGGTGGACATGCCCTTTAATTCCTGTCTTTCCTGCATATTAATCTATCATAGTGCATTTGATTTGACCTTTCCCCTTCTCTTTCTTTATTCAGCTCTTAGGCTGTAGATACGTGGCCCAAACTTGCTACATTTAGGGGTTTAAATCTTATTTTGCTGCTGTGTAGATAATGAGCCATTTTTCTAGATGCACTGATGTAGACAGTAAGCAAGACAAGTGATCTTATTTAGAGAAATCTGACTAATGCTTAGACCATTTAAAGAGCGGAAAAGAGAAAGGAGAACAGTAGTAAATTGTATAGATAATTTCATTCCTCTCAACAGTGCTCTATTGTCTGAAACTGCAGCATCTACAGTAGGATATGTGATTGTTATATAACCTTATATGCTTATCTATGAAACCCAGGGGCCAACTACCCGCCTGGTCCTTTCTGATATACCGAATACAGATTAATATATTGGCCTGATCCTGTATCATCAATAATCACAGTGAAAACAGCTAAACCAAGCAATACCTGCCTAATTTAAATCAGTTTTTGACTACAGGCTTGATGGACTTTAATGCTACAAGCAGGTGCCAATGCCCCTTGGAATTCACATCGTTTAGAATATTCACAGAGAGCAAATAGATCAATCAGCAGAACAAGTAGACCTTTCACTATGACTTTTCAATAATGAATGCATCTAGGCTTCTCAATGTCAATGCAATTAAGGTAGCACCAAGAATGCCCATTTCTTTTCTATTAAAGGGAAAGTTCACTCAAAAGAGAAATATTCTTCTTTAATGATTGATTGAAGACCGGAGGGGCTAGTCTTACCTTCCGTTCTTCAATCAATTCCCCAGGAGTGACGGATGAAGAAAGAAGAAACTTACCTTACACTCAATCCCCGCAGCAGCAGTGACAGGTCCCAACCGCTTCCTGTTCAGAGTAACTATAGCGCGCATTATCGTGCTATAGCTCCTTAACCTCCCAGTCTTCAATCAATACATTAAAGGAATAGTTCACTTGTGAACTATTCCTTTAAGAATAATCATCATTTTTGTTATTATTCATTTGTATCTAGTTAACTGAGCACAAACCAGCCCTGCTGAACTGCACGCAAAGAGCTAAATCACTGCAATAAGTTTGTTCAAAATTCTACATTGTAGATCTATACTGTGCACAGAAAGCTTAGAGACCCATGTAAGGAGACCAGCAACTAGAAAGAAAATGAAAGGAATATAATGGTGCACAGCGCTTGTCAGTGGTTTAGTTGAGGTACTGCTGTTTGTAGAAGACTGGCCTGCGCAAAATGTAAATGGAAATGTACAGCTACCAAAGGAATCTTCACTTTGTTTTCATTTACATTGCATGTTATCTATATGCATATCTTGTATGTAATAAGTATTGATTTGGTATAATATGTATTACTCTTGTATGTGATGATTATTGTAAGCGCCACGGAAGATGTTGGTGCTACATAAATCCATAATAATAATTATAATCTATGACAGGGATATGCTCTTGTCCTGCTATTACTAACCTCTAAATATAACATCTTCCTTCAGTGGATGCTGGGAGCAATAGCTCAACATCAGTGTAGACACCTACAGGGTTATTCAATAAAAGTTCTTATGTTTAAAATGGTGCTAATTTTGCCCCAACCAACAGATGTTAGCTTTCAAATGTTAAATAAGATCTGATTGGTGGGGCAAAATTAGCACCATTTTAACGATAAGGACCTTTATTGAATCTCCCTGCTAGAATGCTATGGTATTTTTTTTTCCTTAGAGTAACAACCATCTAGTTAAAGGACCAATTACCATTTCCCTGATCCATAGCTGCATAGTACCCAGGCCAGGATGAGGGCCTAATTGCTAATCCTCACCTCTGGGTACTTTACCTAGCTCCTGCAATACTTATTCAAAGAATCCTCTCTGCCACTGTCCCTCCCTCTTCACTGTCAGTGACAGTCCGCAGTCAATGGGCACGCCTCCTTGCAGAGCGTGTCTTCCCATTGATGCTTTGCAATCTGTCACTTAGGGACCTAATATAATGTAACCGCAGTCGTATGTTTACGCTAAACTTTCAGTCATAGAATACCGTGCGGTAAAATACCGCAATGGAATTCTATGGGATCATAAATCTACGATCACGTTTCATAGATTACGCTAGCAATCGTAAATTAAAGATGGCTAAACGGCGATACCGTGCCTTTACAAATAGGACCCTGACAGTGGAGAGAGGAGGAGTGAAGCGCCGATGTAGAGTTTGAGTATTGCAGGAGTTAAGTAAGAACCCAGAGGTGAGGACTTAGCAATTTAGTTCCTCACCCTGGGTTCTATGCAGCTATAGAGGAAGAGGAGTGTGGGGGAGGTGAGTACCATTGTCCTTTCAGGGGCGTAGCTAGATATCACAGGGCCCCATGCAGATTTTAGACGGCCCCCAACCCACATAAAAATTATTTTTGGGCAACTCAACCCAACCAAACTCCTGCCAGGTTTTTTAAAGGGCAAGTTTTGTAAAGGGCAATGTTACCTCAGGTGTTCAGCCCCACAAGCCCATTTTATTTTACTTAAGGGGAACTGTGGTGCAAAATGAATTTAGGAAATTGATAGAATTGCTCTCCTGAGAATTTTTGCAATGATTTATTTTGTTATTTCGCATAGTTTTGAAGATATTTACATTTTTGGTGTGATATGGCAGCAGCACATCACCAGGTCTTCTGCACTTCCTGCTCTGAAATGATGTCAGTCAATCTGCCCTGTGTCTCCTCCTCCCCCCTGGTCCCTCCACTCATGGACCCCATGTTCCCTACAGATGCAGGCCCCCCATGGCCCATTCTCTTAGCCCCATGTGGCCCCGCCCACCTGCGGTTGGTGTGACCCCGCCCACTCATGAGTGTCATGGCCTCATTCGTGGTTGCATAAGCCCCACCCACTCGCGGTGCACAAGCTCCCTTCCACTCGTGGGTGCATAAGCCCCACCCACTCGTGGGTGCCGTGGGCCACTCAGACCTCTCCCTCCTACAGAAAACTCTGTGGAAATATCCTTTTCAGGCAGAGTGAGAAACTCCCACAAAGTGGGAAAGAATGGCTGTAGATTCCCTTACCTACTCTGTCAGGACTTCACCACAGCAGAGAGGAGGGACATCCTGTCTCCCTCACACACTGAGAGAGTCTGAGTCTGTGCAGGAGAAGCCTTAGGAATGTCACATGTAGCCTCCCACCCCATTAACTATCTGGCTCAGTCATTTCTTTATATCTTGGGCTGTGGAGCACGTAGAGAGGTGGTTGATAGCTCATTTTAAAGGTAGGAAACTGGCCTTTCATTTAAACGCAACTTGTTTGGAGACCACAGTTCCCCTTAAACACTTTCAAAGATGCTCCCAGGCTCAGATATTCTACTTGAAAAATATGTGTGCTCTTTATGCAGATACTGTTTGGTGTTATGTTTCTTTATCTGCTTATGCGAAGTATTGATATTTTAGTCTTTTTGAAAAGTGATTTGTAAATAAAGAGAAGAATATGGATAGCATGTGGGCGGTGTTCCTGTACTGGGCCCATTCATTTTATGTAATTAGCTATATATACCTAAACCTGACTTATACCCTGATTGCTGGATGGGCAAAGAAACCCCAAAAAATACAAACTTGTATTGAGATACCTCACTGGTGTTTTTTTGTTTTTTGCATTAAAGGGACAGTTCAGTGGAAATTATCAATATTTGTTAAATTATTAGTTTGTGTAATGCATACTTAGTTATTCTACATATTACCTTCCGTTTTGAAAAATCAGTTGATTCATACCCTTTGCTGTTCCCTGCTGTTGAAATTAGTGAGCTGACATTTTAGGTTCTAACGGTCCTTCTTCTTCCCAGAATGCACCCATCCTTGGAAGGTTCCTAACAGTTATTTCTACTGATTGGCTGTTGATGGGTCAAAGATGCTCATATCTCTACTGAGCAACTGAATCAACCCAGCCTCTGGGTCAAGGCAAGACCAAACGGTCTCTATTAGGGGTCCTGCAAACAGGAAGTCAGTGTTTCGGTTGCATTTATTTATACACAGACAAAATGCTGAATTGGCAGATTAAGGTCATTGAAATGAAAAAATAATGCTCTTTTTTCTGAAAGTGTATTTGCACTGAACTTCCCCTTTAATCACTTTAACTCATAAAAAAATAATAAAGATATTTTACTGATCAAAAGGTAATTTTTATTTAAGAGCATGTCTGCTCTCATAACTTAATTTTACAATATGTTTAAGGCCACCCAAACACAACTTTCCCTATACCTTTACCAATAATGCTTCTATCATTACTTACCACAGCAGGATACCCTCCCTGTAAGTGTCCTCATTCAGCAGCGAGGATTATTGATGGCAGTCAGGTAGAAGTCAGCCAATGGCTGTGACCAAGTCTAAATACAGATCAGGAAGCTACAGAGGCGGAGAGCAAGGGATAATGTAAATATTAAGGTATTCTCGAGAGATGGGCAATTATGAGCGTGCCTAGGAAATGTAGAAAGAAAAAAGTTATCTGTGATTTTTTTAAAGATAAAACAGAAGATTAATGGGTTGAAAGAAGTTGAAGTAGAGAAGGAAATTCCACAGCATTGTGGCAATCTAAAAAAACAAATGTTTACAGTCATTATGTGGCCGGCTGCATGCAGAAAGGATGAGGTGATCAATCACACGACATTAGGGCAAAGTGCTTTCAATCCTTTGTAAAAATGTATTTTTTGGAGAAGATGCTTTTTGTCCATAACTTTCCCCAATCAATTTTACTTGTCTTTACTCATGGCTGGGAGGCTATGTTCCCCTTCCCATGTTTCTCTGGGGCAAATGTTGGTTGGTCTGGATAGAGATGTCCGAACTTCTAAAAATCCAGTCCGCCGAGGATCCGCGGATTTTCGAAAAATCCGTAAATTCGAAATGAAAGTTCGGCAAAATCCGCATTAAAAGTGGTCTAATAGCCTTGGTAACGTACACTTAATCACTCAGGGACCTGGGTAATGACCTTAAGAACACGTATCAATGCCTACAATACCTAAAAATTACAGTCGCTAGCGTGAATTTTAAAAAACGGTATTTTCGAAAATACGAGGATTTCCGTAAAAAACGGCTCCTGCGCTGCTTCGGCTACCAGACCACTCTCTACCCTCCAGAGATAGTGGTCTGATCTGAAGAGGCAGAGGAACTGATGGAAGGCAAGTATACTTTTTATTATACTGTATTGTAATAAGTAGTAAAATATTTTAATTCACTTCTGACAAAAACATATTATTGTATATACCTTACCATTAATGCCATTACACACACCACATTGGCCACATTCCCCTATATAGTAGTTTGCACACAACAAGGGAAAGAAGGCGATGGGGGTATGGGTTACATATGTCCACGGCGGTTTGCCACCATTGTTGTGGGCCAGGCAGGCTTGGCCCACTGGACATACCCCTTACCCCATTGGCTTCTCTCCCTCAGAGTATGCTTCATGCAAGGAAAGCGGGGTGAACGGGTAGGAACAGCACCCATTGAGTTACAGCAGGCCCACTGCAGTTTTGCCACCATTGTTGAAGAGTCAGGCAGGCTGGCCCCACTGACATACCCTCACCCATTGGCCTTCTCTCCTCAGAGGTATGCTTCGTGCAAGGGAAAGCGTGTGAACAGGTAAGCTTTGTAGGGACCACACCATTGAGTTACAGCAGGCCCACTCAGTTTGCCACCATTGTTGAAGAGCCAGGCAGGCTTGGCCCCACTGGACATACCCCTCACCCCATTGGCTTCTCTCCCTCAGAGGCCAGGATTGACCCAGAGCTGAAAACATTAGCCACAGAGTAGCTGTTGCGGCTGTATGAGATGGACAGTAGGTGACACCACAAAGGTGCTCGTGGGAGAGAAGGAAGAACAAAGTACTCCTCTCAGACCCAATCTTAGAAAATTAGCCACAAAGTAGCTGTTGTTGCAGAGCATTTGTATTTCACAACTTGAATGCCGAGTAGAGCAAGGTATGACCATATAGGCCCTGCCAACAAGAAAAAAATTGCCATTTGCCACGTAAGCTGGCATCAGCTAAGGCCTCTAGGAGGAAAATGAGGCGGAAGGAGCAGTACGGGTGGGCCAGGGGCAGGAGGCCTTCATCACGGCCATCAGCACAGCAAGGGAGCTGTACTGAATGTGATCCACGCCTCATCATCTTGATGATGTAAGGTGGTCCACATTCTCAGTGAGAGACGGGTCCTCCTCTCCGTTACAACAAGGTTAGTCCTAAAAGGACGTTGGGTCTCAAGAGTGTGAATACAGGGGTGGTACAACAAGTGCTAAATCACCATACTGAAATCCACAAGAAAGCTCAAAAAAAGCTCAAAGCACAAAAAAACTCTCTCCAACTCCTACACTGTCAGGTCTCCACTAAAACACACTCCAACACACTGACAAAATGGCACCTGTGAAGCAGCCTTTTATACCCAGGGGGCTGGCAATAATCATGTTGCTGCCATTGGATAATTTGGGACATGTGGCTTGCTCGTCTTCAAAATAATCCCCAAAATGCAGAAATTCCGTGAATTTACAAGAATTTCTCGTTTTTTTCGAAAATCTTTGAAATTACGAGAATTCTTGTAATACAAGGACTCTGTTTTCTCCTTATTTTCGAAAATAGGAGATCCTCGTATTACGAAAATTTTCGGAAAAATCTGCGGTTCGGAAGTTCGGAAGGTGGAAATCCGGAATAATCAGCCGTTCGCGAACCGGCCATCTCTAGTCTGGAGGATTGCATTGGATTTGGAACCAACAATTCCAAATTAATCAAACCCTTCATAGTTTACCTCCTCTAGCTTCACCCATGTTATCCTGTTATAAATATGCCACATCACTGGTTCCATAGGAATGATAGGAAGTTTATAGATGAAATAGATATTGTAGAAATAGATGAATGTAACGGTAACATGAGTCTAAATGATATAAGTAGGATTCATTTACCGCTGCCTAAAAGAACTTTTTGGTGGTACAATTTCATTCACTCAGATGTTGGGTTTATATTGGTGATGATTGTATTCAATTAACTTATATTATTGTAATTTACAATATTCAGGTCATTTAGCTGGACTAGGTATTGCTCGAATATCCCCTTTGGTATTCTGTCATTTCATCACAGAGGATATGTAATTTCAACCTTGGTACAAACAACAATGTGAAAAACCTGTACCATAAAATATATTGCAAATCAATAAGGTACACATTGCATATCAGAAAAATATTTCTCATCCTCAGGAATTATGGGAAAATCCTCTACATCCAGGCTTCTGCTTATATGTGAAATGAATTTGTTGTAGTTTTTTATGTCGGAAATGTATTATTAGCAAAGCAACTACAGTCTTGCGCCATATATATTAACAAAGGTTAATAATGAGAGCAATCAGAAAAGCATTCAAAGGCTGTATTCAATTCTGAAGCCAGGAGTTCAGGATGTCTTTGGAAATCATAAGTAAGAAGTACCTAATAGAGCGCAGGAAATATGACATTTTCATTGACTGCATTTTTCAAACACTACTGCGTGTTCAACAAATATTTTGTAAGAATTCACACTAATACCCTGTTTGTTTCCTGAACAAATTTCAGAAAGCAATCTGAATGACGATATTATTGCTAACTCATTAGTATTAGTATAAAGCAATCTACCCCATACCTCCAACCATCACAGCTGAGGGACCATCTCCGAGAGCTAAGTCTTGTCACAATGTGTATTGGGCTATGATTTGAGTAGAAATGCCGAACTTCCTGAAGTTCGGTTCGTTTCTGAATTCAGTAAAGGCTCAGAAGTTCGAAACGAACCATTAAAGTCAATGGGAGGAAATCATTAAAAGTTCAGATTAATTACACATAAAATATAAATGAACTGTAAATGACTGTGGCACCTGGGAAATTGTCAGGGGAACATGTCCAAATCACCAAAATGCTTTAAACACTTCTTTCCCCCATGATCAGCAATTGTTGGGTTTCCGCATGCGCACATTGAGGGTTATGCCATTTGAAGGTTACTAAACATACATTCGAGGGTTACCGAAATCAAAAAAAACATTCGAAGGCTATCAAAAATCAAACGTTTATTCGAGGGTTTATCGAAAATCAAATGATTATTTGAGAGTTATTGAAAATCCAAAATACATTCGAGGGTTACCAAATTCGAAGGCTCCATTCAGGGTGTTCCCGAAATTGACCGATACATTCAAGGTGTTTCCGAATAATACATTCACGGTTACCCGAAACCAACCGCTAAATTCAGGGTACTGAAATACATTCGAGGGTTACCGAATAATAGAACGATACATCGAGGTTTACCGAATTCTAACATTACATTCGAGGGTTTGAGTTTGAGAATTCGATTTAAGTAATCTAATTGTCTAATAATAATAATTATATTTCAATAATATAATATTTTGAAATTAAGTCAGCGAGTTTGGAAAACTCAAACTAGTGTAGATAGAGTTGGATAGTTTTGAGTTCATCCAAACTCATAAGTTGGGGCCATCACTAGATTTGAGCAGTCTGGGGCTAGGCAGGCAGATTTAGTTCTTGTTTGAATGGGGCATGCAAAGATCCACACCAATGTCCAGCCCGCCCAGATATAAGGTATAAAGGAGATATTGCCGTGCAAGTAGCTCTACTCTAATATCATAACCCCTACATTTGTTGTCTATCTTCATAGTAATGCTCTTTTATTCCCATTAACAGCCTTCTCTGAACTCTCTACAATAATATTTTTGTTGTATCCACACTGGATGCATATTCTATATGGGGGTGGTGTGATATTTATTTTATATGTGTGCTCTTTTGCAGATACTGTTTTATGTGTAACATGTTTCTATTCTGCTAGGCAGAAGTATGCTAGTTTAGTCTTTTTAAAAAGTGATTTGTAGATAGTGAATAATATTGTTCTCCATTAATCTACACCCTCTTTATGGCCACAGATTGGGGGCGGTGCTCCTGTATGGGCCCCATTCATTTCTATTTAATTAGCTTTATATATACCTAATACCTGACCTTAACCCTGGTGTTGTGTTTGGTTTTTTGCCCATCCAGCATACTTGCGTGTTGTACAATAAAAAGTTTTGGTACGACTTTTTTCAATATTTGGAGTTTTACATGTAAGTCTTTTTAGAGAATTGTCATTCTACATGATAGACCACCAGCTTACTTACCATCAGGTATTGTACTTAAGCAAACTAAAATGATTGACACTGAGCTACATGTGACTTTTTTACTAATTTTCATATTTCCAGTAGACACCCAAACGTTCTGGATTTTACCATTAGCCAAACATGAACATTTTATAAAAGTTATAGGGATATTCACTGGGTATATTGATGTGGGTATACTGAGATGCGAATATTACAGGTCAGCCACCTCCCCAAAATATGAATTATGTGTGGTTTGTAATAACTGTTAAGCTTATCCTGCTGTGGCTGCCTCCATATTTCAAATATTGGACTATATAACAGAAAACAGACTAATTTTACTTTTACACCCTGATCCTTTAATAAATAAGAAAAAGTAGACTTGGTAACAATGTACAATATACATGAAACATTTGCAGACGTCCCGTTCAATAGTAAGTCTTCTGTATAGGCTTTGGGGAAAGGAGGAGTAACAAAATTAAGCCATAGGCATAGTTTGAAATCCATTTTGGCATTTCTAGATGCTTGCTTGCAGTTATTTGATGTACCCAGTTATTAGTATTTTTCTATTTTTATTCTGAATTAGGAAGACTACCAATCCTGCAGAGGATATTTGTCTATTTGAACAGGGCCTGTTTCAAATGAGGTGAGTTAATCCTTAAATATGAGGGATGATGGTCACCTTCGCGCTGCCACTCCTCACGAACGTGTCACTGGTAGGTCACTGTGACTGTGGGTAAATGTAGATTGCTCTCTCATTCAGGTGTTCAGAGCATTACACAATAGTGAGAAGAACTTAGTGTACTGTCAAGTATATCGAAAACGGAAAGCACAGCAATCAAGGAAAAGGAAGGATTTATGGTCATTAAAATTCTACAGATGCCAACTGTCAAGAATTAGGACGCGATAAAGGAGTAGGTCCGGGAGATATAGTATCGTAGTTCGCGTTCTTGCATGTAGATTCCGCATGTGGGGCAGCTGGGGGGGTCGAGAGCGAGCGGACACACTAACGGACTGCGACTAACCCTCAATGTATTGTTCTTTGTAACCTCAAATATATGTTCTGTAACCTCAAATGTATTGTTCTGTAACCCCAAATGGATTGTTCTGTAACCCTCAAATGTATTGTTCTGTAACCCTCAAATGGTATTGTCTGTAACCCTCAAATGTATTGTTCTGTAACCCTCAAATGATTGTCCTGGAACCCTACAAATGATGTTCTGTAACCCTCAAATGTATGTTCTGTAACACCTCAAATTATTGTCTGTAACCCTCAAATGTTGCTTAGACCCTCAAATCTAGTGTCTGTAACCCTCAAATGTATTGTTCTGTAACCCTCAAATGTTTTGTTCGTAACCTCAAATGTATGTTCTGTAACCCTCAAATTAGATTGTTCGTAACCTCAAATGTTTTGTTCTGAACCCTCAAATTTTCTGTACCCTCAAAGTATTGTTCGTGAACCCTCAAATGTATGTTCTGTAAACCTCAAATCTATTGTTCGATAACCCTCAAATTATTGTCTGTAACCCTAAATCTATTGTCTGTAACCCTCAAATCTATTGTTCTGTAACCCTCAAATCTATTGTTCTGTAACCCTCAAATAGTTTGTTCTGTAACCCTCAAATGTATTGTTCTGTAAACCTCAAATCTATTGTTCTGTAACCCTCAAATCTATTGGTCTGTAACATCAAATGTATTGTTCTGTAACCCTCAAATCTATTGTTCTGTAACCCTCAAATGTATTGTTCTGTAACCCTCAAATGTATTGTTCTGTAACCCTCAAATGTATTGTTCTGTACCCTCAAATGTTTTGTCTGTAACCCTCAAATGTTGTTCGTAACCCTCAAATGTATTGTTCGTAACCCTCCAATCTATTGTTCTGAACCCTCAAATCTATTTTTCTGTAAACTCAAATCTATTGTCGGTAACCCTCAAATCTATTGTTCTGTAACCTCAAATGTATTGTTCTGTAACCCTCAAATGTATTGTTCTGTAACCTCAAATGTATTGTTCTGTAACTAAAGTATTGTTCGGTACCCTCAAATCTATTGTTCTGTAACCCTCAAATGTTTTGTTCTGTAACCTCAAATGTATTGTTCGGTAACCCTCAAATCTATTGTTCGGTAACCCTCAAATGTATTGTTCTGTAACCCTCAAATGTATTGTTCGGTAACCCTCAAATCTATTGTTCTGTAACCCTCAAATGTTTTGTTCTGTAACCCTCAAATGTATTGTTCTGTAACCCTCAAATCTATTGTTCGGTAACCCTCAAATCTATTGTTCGGTAACCCTCAAATGTATTGTTCTGTACCCTCAATGTATGTTCTAACCTCAAATGTATTGTTCTGTAACCCTCAAAGTATTGTTCTGTAACCCTCAAATCTATGTTCTGTAACCCTCAAATGTATTGTTCTGTAACCCTCAATGTATTGTTCTGTAACCCTCAAATGTATTGTTCGGTAACCCTCAAATGTATTGTTCGGTAACCTCAAATCTATGTTCTGTAACCCTCAAATCTTATGTTCTGTAACCCTCAAATTTTTGTTCTGTAACCCTACAAATGTATTTTTCGGTAACCCTCAAATGTATTGTTTGTAACCCTCAAAAGCATCATTCCGTAACACTCAGAGACTGTAGCATGCGGAAAACCGCCAATTGCCCAATTATGAATCAAGGTAGTGTTCAAACGAGTTTGGGTGATAGTAATGTTCCCCAGACAATTTCCAGGTGCCACATCCATTATGAAAGTTACTTTTTTAATCCAAAATTTTGAATTATTGGGCCATGACTTTTATAGGTTCATTTCCGAACTTCTGAACTTTTACTGAAGTTTGGCAGTTCAAAACAAACCGAACTTTAGGAAGTTCGCCATCTCTAATTACTACTTGTTTTTATTTATCTCTCAGACATCAATACACCAAAATCATAACTCATACAAATATAGAACATGATAAATTATAGAGAAATATATCTGTATTCATTACAATGGTGGATCCATACAGTTTGCCACAATCTCTTAGGACCCCTATGCAACCTCTCAGGGACCCCTAGGGGTCCCCGACTCCTGGTTGAGAAACATTGCCCTACTGATGGACTGAAACAGCATAGTGCAAATCTGCTTAACGGCCTCCCCCTTCTGTTCATATGCATGCCATACCTGCGCAAATGATAGAGATGGAAGAGGCTGTAAGTGGGTAAGTGGGCTTTGTGGGAGGAGCTGTTAAATCATTGCAGTAATGGCTATAACTTTACTGCTTTGGTGGTTCACTTGAAAGCTGTCTCCCATTGCCTACAGATTTGGGTACACACATTCCCCATGGTCTCGCTATACTTTGTAAAGGGAGATCATCATGTGGTGGCTTGTGGGCTATAGTATAGGGAGCCGATTATCGATTTTATTGCATCAACCCCAAAGGTCTTCACTCTGCACAGTTACATGCTTACATAGTGTTGTATAAATTGTTGGTTTACTCTGTACTCAGATGGGGCAATTAGGAGAGAATGCGTCTCTTGGTGCAGTACCTTTTAGAACCAAACCTCTCGGGAATTTAAGAAATTGATGGTTTTTTGCACAATAACATGAGACACTTCGTTTTGTGCAGAGATTATGCATAACGCAAAATCTACATGAATATTATTAACAAATAATAATTGATGCTATTTTTGTATTCTGTGGCTTTAAAATGGAAATGGGAGTCTAGGAAACAAGACATTCCATCACTAGTTCCATACAGGCTAAATCCACCAGACCTCATGTACCTCCCAGTACATTCCAATTATTTTTTATTTTTACTTACAGACATCTCCTATGTGTGTTTCCCATGTGCACTTTTTCACACCCCCAATTAATATAGAATCTGACTTGGGTTTTAATCAATCAACCATTGGGTAATGCCATAGTTGAGCAAATTTACAGATCCCAACCAGAACATCAAGGGAGCAATTATTTATCCTGATTAAAAAAAAAAAATTTCCATGGTTATAAACAATGGTTTAGCTTACGGTTTACAGTTCTCATAGTTGGGACAATTTAATCACAGGAGGAAGGAGGAACCCAAAACATAGGCTAACCAATGAGGGGGTTCCCTAAACAATGATTTGTCCTGGGGCCCCACAGATCTTAATCTGTCTCCAAATCCTTTAATTAAAGTAAAACTAAAGCATAAATGTTTTAACAGCTTAAAAAGTACTCACCTTCCTTAGGTTCCACACAGGCCCTGCAACCCTCTGCCCAGCCTGTGTCTTCTTGAAAAGAGTAAGTAATGTATAGATCTTGACTGCATCAATTTTAACCAAAGGTGTACAATGTAAAGACTGGGGTAAAAAAAGGCAAAACACTGGCAATCTACAGCTATCCTGGTTAATCTAGTGTCAGCTGTAACAATGTTAGAAAATGAAATAGATGCAATATACTCCAGAATTACATGTAGTATAGCACTGAATATGCCCACTCAGGCATGCCAAAGGTACTCTCAAGTTGGTCATTAGGGGCGGCCTGCGCTTACCTGACTTTGGAACAAATGAATAAATTTAACAATGTAAATATATCTTTGTTACGATGTGTTACGAATGCCATTTGGCCACCGAGATCATTTAGTGTATGGGCACTTTGTTGGCTAAACCAGCCAATCGGTTGGCCAATCGGCTGGGCCTAGAGGGTGTATCAGTCCCCTCCTTGGAAGATGGATCTTGTCTATTTCCCTCTCCAGTGTGCACTACACGCACCATACATGCCACATACAAAATAATAACATGTTTGTGATCAGCTAATTTTTCCCATTCAAGGACACCAAACATGAAAATTCTATGAGTCGTTAGACTAAGAAGTTTAATAACTTTGGTTTCCGGTGATATTAACCTATAAAATATATGTACACATGCACACTAATTCCAGAATCAGGGACATTATTTAGGTAATATAATATAATATAATAAAAAATAATGTGCCCTTCCCTGAAATTTAGGAAATATGGTATGGGGAACTGACATCTGTTCTGGCTCTGTTTAAGGTTGGTGGTCCCTGCTACTAGTAGGGTCAGTCAATCTTGGGACGACTTTATGGCTTCTTATGACTCTGATCTAGATAACCTACAGGACAAGGGCTATACTGAAGAACAAACAAATGAGAGAAGACCAGAGAGCAATAAAACTCTGGTTACTGGTCTAAACCAAGAATCCTTTTTAACCTGTGAGGGCTGTAAGTTGGAATAGGTGGGGGTTGCCATATGGCTTGAAACTGCTGGTTAAGCAAAATAAATGGAAAATTAATGATGTTGTTATTGATAATACGTGGAGTTAAATAACACTCACGGTTGTGACAGTTACATCCTGTTTCCATGTTATCTTTTGCCATCTGCCAACATGCTTCTAAAATCTGCTATTCCCATCCAAAATTTAAATCTATGCTTAACGTGGAAGTCAGTGCAAATACATATACTTTTTAGGAAAAAGGGGAGTAATTTTCCCATCCTAATGACCTTAACCTGCCAATTCAGCATTGTGCTGTGTAAAATAATGCAACCGAAAAACTGACTTCCTGTTTGCAGGACCCCTAATAGAGACGTGTAGGGTCTTGTCCTTGACCCAGCTCCTGGGTGATTCAATTGCTCAATAGAGATCATGTTTGACCCATCCACAGCCAATCAGTAGAATACTATTAGGAGCATTCCAAGGTATAGTTGCATTCTGGGAAGAAGAGGAATGTTATATAACCTGAAAGTCAGCTCACTAATTTCAACAGCAAGAATAGCCAGGGTATAAATTCAACTGTTTTTTCAAAATGAAGAGAATATGTAGAATAATAGGTATGTATAATAATAAACTAAAATGTCTGAAAAATGGTTATTGTGTGTTGAAGCTTTTGATGCGGAGCCCCTTGAAGTTTTTTATTGCCAGCAATCCCCTCCACCCAGAAACCAAATTCTTATTATACTATTCTTGTGGTGAATTCAGTTTCAAAATTAACCTGGTTTCAATTAGGAACGCCGGTTTGAACACAGGTTTAAAATTTTTGAAACTCTTAGCTTTCATTGAAAATCGAAATATAAAATTCTTATTGCATACGGTAATCAAAATTTGAGATTGAAAATTAGAAAAGTTCCGATTTAATTGTGTTTTTAGCTTTTTAGAACATACATTCCATGGAACCACTGTCGTAACGGAACTCGCTAATACTAATGGAGCCAGTACATATGTTCTTGTTGTTCATTATAATGGGTGACCCAGTCATGTGATCCCAAAGGACTACCCCTGTTGCCACGTATTGTTTGTGTAAACAGAGCTAATACATTTGGCACAACCTTATCAAAAGTTGAGTTTCATTTAGCATCCAGTGCATATTTCCCCTGTAAATATCCCTGTAAATAGCAGAGCAATACGTGTTCCAGTTCCGTTCCACAAAGCTGGCAGGTTGAGCTACCAATGGAAATGAAACATTAGAAGATTAATCCTGACAAATGTGTGCAGATATAAACTTAAAATAAAACCTTTACCTGGTTACACATTTTGTACATTTTTGTAAACACATACATTTAACTAATTGGAATCAAAAGGTAAAGAGAGACTATTCCGTGGATTCCATACATCTAGGTAACTTGTGTTACTGGTCACCATTTAAAGGGCATGACACCCCAAAACTATAATCCCCCACTAATGGCCACACCATGTAGTGTAATAAATCCTTACCTCACATCCAGCTCCATATGGTTCTCCTGTAGTCCCCCCCAAAGTCCAAAAACTGCCCACCAGAAGGATGCAGAGTCCATATGGACTCTGCCTCCTGTCTTGCTCGGGAGAAGTTTGCATGTGCAATGCAGCCTTCTCCCTCCCTCCCCCTCCCTCTCCCTCCGTTTTGCGATCACTTTCCCTAGCATAGAAACTCTTGGCCATATGTAAGGATTCCTTTCTTGCCCAACCTCAAAAAACATTTTTAAGAAAGTTCCCCGAACTCTATCTACCTTCCCTCTCTCCCCCGGCGTTCTGAGCAGCCGGCAGCCGCGTCTGTGATTGGCTGCCTCTCAGCCAATCACGGACACGGCTGCGCGTCCTGCCCCTTGCTTGCAGTGTCTTGCAAGCAGAAGGCTGGGCAGTGCACGGTGGAGAGAGGAAAGGTAAAAGATTGGGCACTTCTTATTATTTTATAGCGGTTGGGGCTGGGGTAAGGCATACTATTATATGTGGACATTTTTTTATAAGGGGGACATGCCCTTTAATTCCTGTCTTCCTGCATATTAATTATCATAGTGCATTTGATTTGACCTTTCCCCTTCTCTTTCTTTATATCAGCTCTTAGGCTGGTAGATACGTGGCCCAAACTTGCTACATTTAGGGGTTTAAATCTTATTTTGCTGCTGTGTAGATAATAGAGCCATGTTTCTAGATGCACTGATGTAGACAGTAAGCAAGACAAGTGATCTTATTTGAGAAATCTGACTAATGCTTAGACCATTTAAAGAGCTGGAAAAGAGAAAGGAGAACAGTAGTAAATTGTATAGATAATTTCATTCCTCTCAACAGTGCTCTATTGTCTGAAACTGCAGCATCTACAGTAGGATATGTGATTTGTTATATAACCTTATATGCTTTATCTATGAAACCCAGGGGCCAACTACCGCTGGTCCTTTCTGATAACCGAATACAGATTATAATATGGCTGATCCTGTATCATCAATAATCACAGTGAAAACAGCTAAACCAAGCAATACCTGCCTAATTTAAATCAGTTTTTGACTACAGGCTTGATGGACTTTAATGCTACAAGCAGGTGCCATGCCCCTTGGAATTCACATCGTTTAGAAATATCACAGAGGAGCAAATAGATCAATCAGCAGAACAAGTAGACTTTCACTATGACTTTTCCAATAATGAATGCATCTAGGCTTCTCAATGTCCAATGCAATTAAGGTAGCACCAGAGAATGCCCATTTCTTTTCTATTAAAGGGAAAGTTCACTCAAAAGAGAAATATTCTTCTTTAATGTATGATTGAAGACCGGGAGGGGCTATGTCTACTTCCGTTCTTCAATCAATTCCCCAGGAGTGACGGATGAAGAAAGAAGAAACTTACCTTACACTCAATCCCGCCAGCAGCAGTGACAGGTCCCAACCGCTTCCTGTTCAGAGTAACTATAGCGCGCATTATCGTGCTATAGCTCCTTAACCTCCCAGTCTTCAATCAATACATTAAAGGAATAGTTCACTTGGGAACTATTCCTTTAAGAATAATCATCATTTTTGTTATTATTCATTTGTATCTAGTTAACTGAGCACAAACCAGCCCTGCTGAACTGCACGCAAAGAGCTAAATCACTGCAATAAGTTTGTTCAAAATTTACATTGTAGATCTATACTGTGCACAGAAAGCTTAGAGACCCATGTAGGAGACCAGCAACTAGAAAAGAAAATGAAAAGGATATAATGGTGCAACAGGCTTGCAGTGGTTAGTTGAGGTATGCTGTTTGGTAGAAGACTTGGCCTGCGCAAAAATGTAAAGGGAAATGTACAGCTACCAAAGGAATCTTCACTTTGTTTTCATTTACATTGCATGTTATCTATATGCATTATCTTTGTATGTAATAAGTATGATTTTGTATAATATGTATTACTCTTGTATGTGATGATTATTGTAAAGCGCCACGGAAGATGTTGGTGCTACATAAATCCATAATAATATTATAATCTATGACAGGGATATGCTCTTGTCCTGCTATTACTAACCTCTAAATATAACACTCTTCCTTCAGTGGATGCTGGGAGCAATAGCTCAACATCAGGTGTAGACACCTACAGGGTTATTAATAAAGTTCTTATTGTTTAAAATGGTGCTAATTTTGCCCCAACAATCAGATGTTAGCTTTCAAATGTTAAATAAGATCTGATTGGTTGGGCAAAATTAGCACCATTTTAACGATAAGACCTTTTATTGAATCTCCCTGCTAGAATGCTATGGTATTTTTTTTTCCTTAGAGTAAACAAAATCTAGTTAAAGGACCAATTACCATTTCCCTGATCCATAGCTGCATAGTACCCAGGCCAGGATGAGGGCCTAAATTGCTAATCCTCACCTGCGGTACTTTACCTAGCTCCTGCAATACTTATTCAAAGAATCCCTCTGCACTGTCCCTCCTCTCTTCCACTGTCAGTGACAGTCCGCAGTAATGGGCACGCTCCTTGCAGAGCGTTCTTCCCATTGGATGCTTGCAATCTGTCACTTAGGGACTAATATAATGTACAACCGCAGTCGTATGTTTACGCTAAATTTCAGTCATAGAATACCGTGCGGTAAACTACCGCAATGGAATTCTATGGGGATCATAAATCTACGATCACGTTATCATAGATTTACGCTAGCAATCGTAAATTAAAGATGGCTAAACGGCGATACCGTGCCTTTACAAATAGGACCCTGACAGTGAGAGAGAGGAGGAGTGAAGCGCCGATGTAGAGTTGAGTATTGCAGGAGTTAAGTAAGAACCCAGAGGTGAGGA
Source organism: Hymenochirus boettgeri (assembly GCA_019447015.1). NCBI lineage: Eukaryota > Metazoa > Chordata > Amphibia > Anura > Pipidae > Hymenochirus > Hymenochirus boettgeri. The sequence goes on from CM033475.1 coordinate 201,004,439, forward strand.
CTTAGCAATTTAGTTCCTCACCCTGGTTCTATGCAGTATAGAGGAAGAGGAGTGTGGGGGAGGTGAGTACCATTGTCCTTCAGGGGCGTAGCTAGATATCACAGGGCACCTATTAGACAAGAGTTTAAGATTAAAAACAGTGACCATTAACCCTACATTATTAGTCAGGAGTTCAAGATTAAAAACAGTGACCATTAACCCTACATTATTAGACAAGAGTTCAAGATTAAAAACAGTGACCATTATCCCTACATTATTAGACAAGAGTTTAAGATTAAAAACTGTGACCAATAACCCTACATTATTAGACAAGAGTTCAAGATTAAAAACAGTGACCAATAACCCTACATTATTAGACAAGAGTTTAAGATTAAAAACAGTGACCATTAACCCTACATTATTAGACAGGAGTTTGAAATATAAATCAGTGACCAATAACCCTACGTTTTTAGACAGGAGTTTGAAATATAAAACAGTGACCATTAACCCTACATTATTAGACAAGAGTTCAATGTATTGTTCTGTAACCCTCAAATGTATTGTTCTGTAACCCTCAAAAATATTGTTCGGTAACCCTCAAATGTATTGTTCTGTAACCCTCAAATGTATTGTTCTGTAACCCTCAAATGTATTGTTCTGTAACCCTCAAATGTATTGTTCTGTAACCCTCAAATGTATTGTTCTGTAACCCTCAAATGTATTGTTCTGTAACCCTCAAAAGTATTGTTCTGTAACCCTCAAAAGTATTGTTCTGTAACCCTCAAAAGTATTGTTCTGTAACCCTCAAATGTATTGTTCTGTAACCCTCAAATGTATTGTTCGGTAACCCTCAAAAGTATTGTTCTGTAACCCTCAAAAGTATTGTTCGGTAACCCTCAAAAGTATTGTTCTGTAACCCTCAAAAATATTGTTCGGTAACCCTCAAAAGTATTGTTCTGTAACCCTCAAATGTATTGTTCTGTAACCCTCAAATGTATTGTTCTGTAACCCTCAAATGTATTGTTCTGTAACCCTCAAATGTATTGTTCTGTAACCCTCAAAAGTATTGTTCGGTAACCCTCAAATGTATTGTTCTGTAACCCTCAAATGTATTGTTCTGATGCAGAATCCACCCGAGGCATGAGGCTTCTGGGCAGGTATAGGTGATGTCTTCTATGGGGCGGAGGTGGAGTTAGGGCTTAGGAGTGGACGGAGGCAGAGTTAGGGTATTTCGGGGCATGGCAGCCGAGGGGTCGTTCCAGGGAAGAAGAGAGAGGTCCTTTTGGTTGCGGGAGTTTGGGGTGATCTCACAAAGTGCGGGTGACCACCTCAGAATTCGGGAGACTCCCCTACTGTCTAATCCCTTGACTAAGACTAAGGGGTGGGATACCAAGAATGAACTTACCAAGTGCAACTTTAGTTGAGTACTTGTATATCTTCTGGTTTGAGAACCCAGGGGAAGTTTAATGTCCTCACCCTGTTACTTAAATGGGGGAGGATTTTTTAATAAAAAGGTGGTGTATCAGCTTTTACTGTGAAACCATGATAATAAATATTCCTTGAGATGATTTTTTTTCCTGCAGTACTTATAGGTAAAAATGACATCAATATTTCAAGAAGCATAGTTTAAATGTAGAATCTGCAGGAGTGGAGCCTGCAGAGAGTTTAATTTACCGTCCTGACACAACCAGCTTAGAAATTCATCACTAATCACCGTTTTTTTCTGCTGTAGCACGAGATTGTCACTTACCTGTCTCTAGTTATTCAGCACCGGGAATTGAAAAGGAAGGGAAAGGCATTTTAATTAATGGAAATGAAAAGATTGTGTGAAATTCTGCAGATTCTAATTTCATTAAATTCATTAGGTTTATGTACAACTATAGACAATTTGTTATACAGCGCCACTGGTGTGGGAGACATTTATCAGAGAAGAAATAAAGTAGGATTAAGTTTTTGTGTTTACAAAGTTGAGGTATCGCTATTTTACAACATAAATGATGGGTTTTGATCATAATTTAACAATCACAAGACGGTCAGTTGCTTGCGCACGCATTTGTATTGTCACACTGGCTTATACATACCATTGTGGTAGTCTACTAGCGCATGTTATTATACGGCCAATCGTAATATGTACGACCGACGTTGTACATTAACAATAACCCACGTATCGGACGTTTCAATACCGCAGGTTAGTGTATATCAGTATATGGTACATATTGTGTCTTTTAAAGGACATGTCCACCCCCAAATCTACATTTTGCCCCACTGCTGGCCCCACTGTGTAGTGTAATAAAATCCTTACCTTACACATCCCAGCTCCAAGGTTCTCCTGTAATGTCCAAAAAGTTCCAGCAGGAGCCTATCTGTGTCCCTTACTGTATTCTGCCTCCTGTCTCTCCTCCGAGAGAATTTGCATATGTGCAGTGCAGCCCTCCCTATCCCTCCCATTTCTCTCTCCCCTCCCCTAGCTCCAATCCCTTTGCTGTAGTGTAGGGCTTCCTCACCCACCCCCAACCACTAAAGTACTTTGTAAAATAACTTAGCCGATCACTACTTACTTTGCCTCTTACCCCCGATGTTTCTACCACAGCCGAAAGCCTCGTCCATGATTGGCTGCCTCTCAGCCAATCAGGGACACACGGCTGCCGGTCCGGCCCCCTGCTTGCAGTTTCATGCAGCAGGGCCGTGACAGAACGTTGGGCAAAAGGCAAAGTAAGTAGTGATCAGCTAAGTTTTTTTTACAAGTACTATAGCGGTTGGGGGTGGGTGAGGGAGCAAATTTTTAAAAAATGGGTGGACATGCCCTTTAAAATAAAACTGCCCACTTGCCATTTATTGGTCCCCAGCTCAACTACTATTGTTAGCACTTTATTACATGCATTTTTTAATCAAATATTTAAAAGTATTGCCCCGTTCTCTCTCCTTTCTGACAGAGGATGAGCTTTTAGAACTTGAGCATGTGCAGAGGGGGCAGAGAAAGAGCAGTCAATCATTAGCTGTGATATCATCGTTACAGCCTTGACTGACTTCATGGAGGGAGGAGCCAGCTTCCTTCAGCCAGTATGGGAGCAATAATTATCTTTCATGTTAGAACGGTTTAAGGGCATGTTTGCAGCTACCCAGTCCATTCCAGCCTGCCCCTTTCAAGTAGAGGCAGGCTAATTTATGGGATGGACATGCTTTTGTAATATTATTGCCCTCCTAAGCAGCACATCCCCTTTCTTGCCAGCTCGTGGGGGTGGGGCCAGACCAGGGTGGCTAATTCATGGCAACTGTGACATGGAGGAGGCAGAGCAAGGTATGGGTCAGGCAGAGCAGGGGGTCCAGGGGCAGAGAGTGGGCAAGTTGTGGGCAGAGAGCAGGTTTGGGATGCACGGGCAGAGAGTGGGCATTCTGGGGTGGGGATTCCCTTCTCATTCAGATAACTGGAAACACACCTGGTTTCGGAACACCTGGAAAGCTGCACATTCAGGTATGTGTTCTAGCCAATCTAATGTAAACCTAAGAGAGGAGCCCTAGCATTTATGTTCCTCACCCTGGGTATCAAAAGGAAAAGTGTTTGTATTGTGACGTTAGTTCCCCTTTAAAGATACAAATATCTATTATTATTACTACTTTCTTAATTCCGCTGTTAGTATTGTTATATCTCAGTATTATAGATCATTATGAGTTCCTTTAAAGAAAATACTACATGGAAAAAAAATATGTCTATGAAAGTTTTTAGTTATCCAGATTATTGAATATCTAATAGAATTAATTTAAATTAACTCATCCTGTATTAAATATTGAAAATGTTTCCCAATTCATCCTAAGGCTTTCCATATTTAAAGCTGTCGGAACATTTCTAGTATATTTTACACAGTTATAGGTGAGTAAGGCCGAGGCACTTGTGCTACGATCCCTGTCATTTTCGGGGATCATTGCATGCGATCACACCAAAATTTGTGACCGTATGCACTATGACCTTGATTGCAGTGCAATGGGCCACAGTACACCAAGTTGGCCATACGATTGGCCAACACTAGCACAATCGTGATAAACGGAACAGTGTGAGCTAGCCCTTATTGCTTATTTATCAAAAAAAAAAAACTTACAGAGAGAAGAAAAATGAAATGAACATAACCCAGCCGCCATGTGCAATAAATGTATAGTCAATTGTTACAGAAATACAAATATTTATAAACCTTTAGTTATGTGGTTGTCGAAGTTATAGAAACCTTTTGCACCTCCCAATACATAAGCCCCTATGGTAACCAACACCACATCTTTTTTTAATTAAAGGAAAACTGTCGCCCCTGCACCTTCCACCCCCCACCTATTTTTTCTCCGGTATAATACCCAGGATGAGGACCTAAAATGCTAGATCCTCCCCTTCTCTTCTTTCATTAAAGTCTGTTTGGGACCTGTTTTCTAGTTCCCGGTGTTAAACCAATGGTAAGGTACAAGATCATGTCTTCCCATTGATCCGGGACTATGCCAGGAGCCCTGAAAGCAGCTTTGCAGGCTTGTTTTCAGGAATAAGGTAAGCCCCAGGGGTGAGGACCCTGCTGTTCGGTCCTCATCCTGAGTCCTATAAATGATGGGTGAATGTATGTGTAGGGGGTATAACTGCCCTTTAAAACTTCTAGTTTTCACCATAGACATATTATAAGAGGAGCCCTCCCTGTCATTTCCTGTGGTTTAAAAAAAACATTTTTTTTATAGGAAAGATAATTCTAAAGAGCTTCCAGGCAATCTAATAATAGATAAAGCGTGAATCAAAAGATAATTGGACCAGGAGGTGATCATCTAGGATAACTCCAGGTCTTGGTAGTATTTTGTTATCCATTTATTCTGAAATTATAGTTATATAAAGGAAAAATTCAAACCATCTTTGAATTGAGTTGGCTAAGTTGTGTTTTGTGCATTTAACTTAGTGCAGATGGCAAACCATTAATGTTAATGGGAAAATATAAGCCCTCAAGCAATATGCACAAGAATGAATGCTTCATGCAGGGGCGCCATGCCAGATGAATTTGTTTTTACAGTGACAGGTGGAAGTTTTGCAGTCAGAATCTGTATAAATTTCAATTAAGAAATGTGATTTATGTCTTCACATGTGGGTTTGACCACAACCCATGCTTATAGTGCAGCAGATTATTATGACTCTGTGACTGCATCAGCCTTACTTATCTAGGGTCAGCAACAGTGACAACATAATATTTTCTGTTTGCCACCCTTGAAAGTGTATAAGACGAAACCCAAAAATCTAAGGCTGGGTACATACCAGCTCAGTTTTTGTCCCGACCGAGCGTTCGCTACTTGCCCATAGGGAACCGCACAATCGTCCATGATTGTTCCTCCAATGTGGCCGAATAGGTGACCGAGCTCGGCCGCCCCACACCATCGGATATTTCCGACCGAACGATACAACGGCACTATCGGCCTTTGGCCAAAATATCTGCTGGTGTGAGAGGCACATTTATAGATCCACTGTAAAATTCTGATCATATAAAATATATTGATTTGCTAAATGTTTTAATTGATTTTGAATTGAAACTTTTTAAAGTATTGTATATTTCATAGGAATATATTACATTAAAGTAAAATATAACTTCCAGAAAGATTAATCTGTAGCTATTAAGCAATGAATAAGCTTACACTTTATCACTCAAACCGGTAATTTCTGATTACCACCGGATTGGTTACACACTATGTACTACTGTAACTGACTGTATAAAAGGGTTTCTTACTTGTGCATTTTATTGGTCACATGACTCCTTTGTGACTCATCCTTATATTAATCACGTAGTAAGAGGCACTTTGGGCCTATTTATAAACCCGCGGTATAGGAAACTCCTTAAAGGACTGCTGTGGTATTGTGAGGACGATACTGCTTGGTATCTGTATTTTACATCACAGTCATGAATTTATGACCACAGTGTAAAACAAGGACAATAGATTACAGTGGCATTAATGACAGGGCTTTATAAATACAGCCCATATCCTTATATTATTAGTGACATGATGTAATAATTGGGGGCTTCCAATGTCCTTATATTTCACCCTCTACTTCGTGTAAATTGTACAGTATCCAAGATCAGAAACTCAAGAATCTGGAAAGAGAAATTTCAACGTTGCCTGAATCTTCGAATCTTTTCAAAGCTGCGTCCATGTAAATGTCTCGCTCCTTAATTACTGCCAGCATTCCAAACGAAGAATATTCTGCAAGCCTTATTATTTGAACGGATGATCTTAATGAGCTGTAACATTAATTGAAATGTCCCACCAGTTTATGAAGACTAATCAAGAAAATAAAAGAAAAAGGAGTTCTTTGGTGAATTATTGCAATGAGGCCTTCTGGAATTTTCAGTACAATCTATGGCATTATAGAAAAACCTTAATCGAGATTAATTACAGGAAAAGGATATTCATTGGAAACAACATTTAATGGACCAAGAATATATTGTCCAATATGTGGGCACTCGTCCCTATTTAATTATAACTAATCACCCTGGTTGCTGATTCCTGATGATAAACATTTATTAAATAGAAAGTGCAATTAAAGGGCCTTTGTCAAGAAGTAGAGAAAAAAAAAAACAGGTGCACAAACAGTGAAGGGAAAAGCAAGACAGGAAAAAAGAACATGGTCATCCCATATGTAGCGAGGGTTCTCCGAGAAATTAAGAAGATTTTCATAAAACACAGTATCCCTGTCGGCTTTAAACCGACAACACAGTAAGGCAGCAATTGGTACATCCGAAAGACCCAATACCAAACACAAGATAAGCTACATCATATACGCAGTGCAGTGCAGTGAAGAATGCTCTGATTTGTATGTGGGGGAGACCAAACAGCAACTGCATCAACGTATGGCCCAGCACAGAATAGCCAATTCCTCGGGTCAGGACTCAGCCATTACCTGCATCTTAAGAAAAGGACATACCTTTGAAGATTGTAAGTTAACATATTGGCAAGGACTTGGCTGGTTCAAGAGAAGTGTCAAGGAGGCTATTTATTGAAATAAGGAATAATAAAGAAAACCAGCCTAATAGAACTGTCTGCCATGTCACATGCTGTTTTGACACCTTACCATGGCGTTCCTATAACACCTCTTAGCCACTATCCAATCACGCCCTTAACACCTGGCTGTGATATGCTAATTGGGATTTTCCAGGGTACATAATTGCCACAGATTCTTGTACAAGTCATTCTGAATTGAGAAGCCAGTCTGATGACTAGCGAAATGTCTTCAAGATCTAAACTTCAAGTCCAGTTGATCTAATTGAATACAACAGATATACTAGACCTGGATGAATGAGAACTTTCACAGCTTAAAGGGCATCTATACCGAAAAAACAGGTTATTTTAAATTGACCATAACTGGAAACTATAATTCTTCCCAACCATCACTGTTTAATTTTTTCATTGATCTGCCCCCTATTTCTTTAGTAGCCAATCTAAAACTTCTTATATTTCAGCTGTCAATCAAGTTCCTTGCTCTCAAAAACTATTCTTCTGTGAGTAGTTTTACTGTAGCTGGAATAGTGACAGAGTTTTGACATTTGGAATACTTTGTGCTGTGTGCAGGCTTGACAGTTGGTTTGTGGGAAAAATGTCAGGTCGGATGGAAGTGGGAGTGGTTTAAAAGACAAAATTTGTGCTGGACTGAAGGCATGTAAGTGCTACTTACATTGTATTCAATTATAGATTTAGATGAGGCAAAGTCATTTTTTCAGTATAGTGTCCCTTTAAGTCTTTTCAAATAAACAGCAGTGTGTCTGTCCTATTAAATGACTTTAACCTTATTAATCTATTGCTTTTGTGCATAGCCTGCAATGTTTTGTCTATAACAGTGAACCTTTTTTAAGACTAAGACCAGATCCAGAAACCAGAGGTTTTAAACGGACAAACCTCCCCAGCCCAACCCTCTCCATTAAGACTACCCGGGGTAATGTGACCTCAGTCCTCACCCCGGGTTTACCTTTATTGGCTGGAAATCTTTTGCTGATTTTCAAATTGATGGTCCATTTGTAGCTCGACCAGGGCCCAACCAAAGTGATTGCACAGATCTCAAATTTTGGGTTAATAAAGGTTCCGTTTGGAAAGGACATTTAGTGCTATCACACACCCACATTTGTTATATATTGATGAATTTATAGCCTAGTATATACCTCTTTGTGGAAAGTTTATTAGGATTCCTACTGCTGGATTTTAAATTTAAATTACATTATACTACAGTAAAGAGTCAGCTTGAGGATAGGGTAGAAATGTTTTTGTACACATAGCCTTATGGTTTACATAGATATGCAGCTAATTAGTGAGAGTTGCACACTAGCATGTGTCTATTACTTAGGTCTGCCATTCACCTTGCGTGATCTGAAAAAAAAAATCCCATTGGATCCAACAGGTGAACTAATAATCGACAAAGTCTGGGGCTGAAAGTGATGGAACACTATGCTATCAGCATCACGGCCAGTCGATACCCATGGAAATTTCTGTCAGTCAAAATCGCTCCTTTTAAGTAAGGTAGCTGATTTGTTTAGACTGAGTATGGGGCTCGGCCAACTGATCCCATACACACATAGGAGATTGGTTGGGTCTATTTGCTGTTTGCATTTTACATGTTATGGTAATTGCCACCTAGTTATAAACATACCCAGTACTCAGTAACTTAAATTTGCCCAGTTCCTTGGTGCCAGGTTACATCACGGCCAATGATTGCCGTTCATTCTTGGATATTTCTTTCATGAATGTTAAAAAAAGCTTAGTGATTCTGGTAATGACTGGGCCCCCCAGAAAACTAGTGGGGCCCCCTAACTGTACTTCATCCACAACGGTTTTCTAGGTTTTGGGATTAAACTGGTTGCATACATACGGTAATTTGATTTTGGGGGTGGACATTCACTTTAAAAGTCACCTATCTTAAGCTGGCTATATACATGGCAGACAAATCCTATCGGATCCAACAGAATTTGCAATTTACCTGCCCAGTTTCTGGATAGAAAACATAAGATGCCAATGAAGACAAACTATGGATGTCACTAGTACTATTGGTTATTTCTGTTGGAAAATAACTATTGACCATTATGGTGCTGCACTATAGTAATACAGCCAATATGACAGCGCTGTAGGTAGTATGGTTTTACTGGTAATGTGTTTGTAAATAGTCACAAGCTAGGTACACACTGGTTGAGGTTTCACTCGACATCTGGTGAAATATCTTGGGCTGATATTTTGCCCGAACAATCACCGCAACCAATATTTCCCCCCTTAATTGACCCAATTGCAGATTGGACATGTTGGTAATTTTCACATCCTCCTGTGTATTTAAATAAGCACGACCCATGTAAGACCGAAATACCAGGGTTGGGGATATATATATTTATTTATATTGAATTTATATAAAAAAAATGTATAAACGCTATAAATCAGTATTAGTGGGCCATGTGTACTTAGTAAGTAACCTCCTACACAATATGGGGATATTGAGTAAGTGGGTAAGAAAGAGGAGCAAATAAAACCCCATAGACCCTTGTAAAACCATGTATCTCTGCTGTCATTGGGGTGGTTTGACTCTAGCTAGGATTGTCCACCCTGCTGCTTTTGATGTTATAAAACCATAACTACCAACATTCCCTACTTGCACTCTATGATGCAGAGTGCAACCAGGAATTCAGGAGATGTAGTTTTCAAATGTCTGGAGGGCTGCAGTTTGGATACCTCTGCTCTAAGCTGTTGCAGAATGCACAATGCTCTGTGTTTTTAGCACAAGATTTTTTTTTTTGTTCCCCTTTAATTTATGATCATTAACACTAGTCCTTTTAATGTCCTCCTAATCCAATGGCTTCATCATCTATTTGACATTCTAGGGAACCAGGGAAAGACAGTGATCACTCGAGTCTCTTTGCTACTCAATAGTTTTGTTCTAATAATAAATAAACAATTTAAACTGTTTGCCATTCCATCGTGGTGTGGAAGTTTTATAGAAATATATAATGAGTAAATGGTACAAGATGCCTTTTCATATTAAATTTAATATTCAGTAGCACTTTCAGGTGCGATTTTTACTTTGGATGTTGTACAGAACACATTACACAGCTGAATGACAATTCAATTTAATGTGGATGCATTAAAAGTTACTGTTGATATTTACTACTGCGTCCCTCTGAGATAGAGATGTGAAAACTGGATGTAGCAACATCAATTTAATTACAGTTCGACAAGGCGGCGGATCCTAATGCAAAGCCTGTTTGGAATTAAATTTTTTTTTTTTTTTGTGTGTGTGAATTTACAAGGTAGTATTAAGTTAAATTATATTTTCTGAATTCATACTGTACTGTACATGCCTCTTTTTATTCTATGATCAGAGAGCCCTAAATAAATAAGGACAAACAGGGAGATTCAATAAAAGTTCTTACGTTTAAAATGGTGCTAATGTCGCCCAACACAACAATCTTATTTAACATTTGAAGCTAACATCTGATTGGTTGGGGCAAATAGCACCATTTTAAACGATAAGAACTTTTATTGCTTAACTTATTACATAATTCTCAGGAGGTAATCTCTACACTACCTCCTGATCTACCTCTTTCTCAAACTTATTAACCGTGGGGAACCCTTGAAACAATTTTTGTGTCTCGGGGGACCCCCACATAAATTAGTTATTATTTATTATTATTTTCTTCTCGGTCATCAAATCATCAAATACTTAATTTATACAGAAATGATAGATCTATAAATATATCTTTATTTTTTTCATTTAATTAATTTATTATTATCTCAGGGAACCCTTACATCAGTGATAGGGAACCTTTCAGAGGGCGAGTGCCCAAACTGCACCCAGCGTCCATTGCAATTTGCCACATGTCACTTTAACCTGAATACTGAGGTTTCTACATCTTCATAAGTTATTCTCAATTGGAAGCTGCAGCTTTGAAAATACATTCTATTTTTTTCCCCCTAAGCCCCCCAGAGCCTACCTTTGTAGGTTAAAAGTTGCTTGTGGTAAGGTGTAGAGTTAGCCCTCCGAGTTTTTTTCTCTGCCTCCTGATTGGTAAGCCGCTGTTTGCTGGTCACACCGTGCTCTCCGTGCGCGCAAATGACGTCTGTGCCTGCACTGACATCATGTCGTGTGCACCGTGACGTCATGCACGACAGAGAAAAAGCAAATGTGGCTTATTTTACTGTGTACTTATCTTTTAACCTCTATATTACCACACGGTGTTTGAGATTAAAAACAGTGACCATTAACCCTACTTATTAGACGGGAATTTGAGATATAAAACAGTGACCATTAACCCTACATTATTAGACAGGCATTTGAGATATAAAACAGTGACCATTAACCCTACATTATTAGACAGGAGATTGAGATCTAAAACAGTGACCATTAACCCTACATTATTAGACAGGCATTTGAGATATAAAACAGTGACCATTAACCCTACATTATTAGACAAGAGTTCAAGATTAAAAACAGTGACCATTATCCCTACATTATTAGACAAGAGTTTAAGATTAAAAACAGTGACCATTAACCCTACATTATTAGTCAGGAGTTCAAGATTAAAAACAGTGACCATTAACCCTACATTATTAGACAAGAGTTCAAGATTAAAAACAGTGACCATTAACCCTACATTATTGACAGGAGTTTGAAATATAAAACAGTGACCAATAACCCTACATTATTAGACAGGAGTTTGAAATATAAACAGTGACCAATAACCCTACATTATTAGACGAGTTTGAAATATAAAACATTGACCATTAACCCTACACTATTAGACAGGAGATTGAGATATAAAACAGTGACCATTAACCCTACATTATTAGACAAGAGTTCAAGATTAAAAACAGTGACCATTATCCCTACATTATTAGACAAGAGTTTAAGATTAAAAACTGGGACCAATAACCCTACATTATTAGACAAGAGTTCAAGATTAAAAACAGTGACCAATAACCCTACATTATTAGACAAGAGTTTAAGATTAAAAACAGTGACCATTAACCCTACATTATTAGACAGGAGTTTGAAATATAAATCAGTGACCAATAACCCTACATTATTAGACAGGAGTTTGAATATAAAACAGTGACCATTAACCCTACATTATTAGACAGGAGTTTGAAATATAACAGTGACCAATAACCCTACATTATTAGACAGGAGTTTGAAATATAAAACAGTGACCAATAACCCTACATTATTAGACAGGAGTTTGAAATATAAACAGTGACCATTAACCCTACACTATTAGACAGGAGATTGAGATATAAACAGTGACCATTAACCCTACATTATTAGACAAGAGTTCAGATTAAAAACAGTGACCATTATCCCTACATTATTAGACGAGTTTAAGATTAAAAACTGGGACCAATAACCCTACATTATTAGACAAGAGTTCAAGATTAAAACAGTGACCAATAACCCTACATATTAGACAAGAGTTTAATTAAAACAGTGACCATTAACCCTCATTATTAGACAGGAGTTTGAAATATAAATCAGTGACAATAACCCTACATTATTAGACAGGAGTTTGAAATATAAAACAGTGACCATTAACCCTACATATTAGACAAGAGTTCAAGATTAAAAAGTGACCATTATCCCTACATATTAGACAGAGTTTAGATTAAAACAGTGACCATTAACCCTACATTATTAGACAAGAGTTCAAGATTAAAAACAGTGACCATTAACCCTACATTATTAGACAGGAGTTTGAAATATAAAACAGTGACCAATAACCCTACATTATTAGACAGGAGATTGAAATATAAAACAGTGACCAATAACCCTACATTATTAGACAGGAGTTTGAAATATAAAACAGTGACCATTAACCCTACACTATTAGACAGGAGATTGAGATATAAAACAGTGACCATTAACCCTACATTATTAGACAAGAGTTTAAGATTAAAAACAGTGACCATTAACCCTACATTATTAGTCAGGAGTTCAAGATTAATAACAGTGACCATTAACCCTACATTATTAGACAAGAGTTCAAGATTAAAAACAGTGACCATTAACCCTACATTATTAGACAGGAGCTTGAAATATAAAACAGTGACCACTAACCCTACATTATTAGACAGGAGTTTGAAATATAAAACAGTGACCAATAACCCTACATTATTAGACAAGAGTTCAAGATTAAAAACAGTGACCATTAACCCTACATTATTAGACAGGAGTTTGAAATATAAAACAGTGACCAATAACCCTACATTATTAGGAGTTTGAATAAAAACAGTGACCAATAACCCTACATTATTAGACAGGAGTTTGAAATATAAAACAGTGACCATTAACCCTACACTATTAGACAGGAGATTGAGATATAAAACAGTGACCATTAACCCTACATTATTAGACAAGAGTTCAAGATTAAAAACAGTGACCATTATCCCTACATTATTAGACGAGTTTAAGATTAAAAACTGTGACCATAACCCTACATTATTAGACAGAGTTCAAGATTAAAACAGTGACCATAACCCTACATTATTAGACAAGAGTTTAAGATTAAAAACAGTGACCATTAACCCTACATTATTAGACAGGAGTTTGAAATATAAATCAGTGACCAATAACCCTACGTTTTTAGACAGGAGTTTGAAATATAAAACAGTGACCATTAACCCTACATTATTAGACAAGAGTTCAAGATTAAAAACAGTGACCATTATCCCTACATTATTAGACAAGAGTTTAAGATTAAACAGTGACCATTAACCTACATTATTAGACAAGAGTCAAGATTAAAAACATGACCATTAACCCTACATTATTAGACAGGAGTTTGAATATAAAACAGTGACCATAACCCTACATTATTAGACAAGATTGAAATATAAAACAGTGACCAATACCCTACATTATTAGACAGGAGTTTGAAATATAAAACAGTGACCATTAACCCTACACTATTAGACAGGAGATTGAGATATAAAACAGTGACCATTAACCCTACATTATTAGACAAGAGTTCAAGATTAAAAACAGTGACCATTATCCCTACATTATTAGACAAGAGTTCAAGATTAAAAACAGTGACCACTAACCCTACATTATTAGACAAGAGTTCAAGATTAAAAACAGTACCATTATCCCTGCATTATTAGACAAGAGTTCAAGATTAAAAACAGTGACCATTAAGCCTACATTATTAGACAGGAGTTTGAAATATGAAACAGTGACCATAACCCTACATTATTAGACACGAGTTTGAAATATAAAACAGTGACCAATAACCCTACATTATTAGACAGGAGTTTGAAATATAAACAATGACCATTATCCCTACATTATTAGACAGGAGTTTGAGATATAAAACAGTGACCATTACCCTACATTATTAGACAGGAGTTTGAAATATAAAACAGTGACCAATAACCCTACATTATTAGACAGGAGTTTGAAATATAAAACAGTGACCATTATCCCTACATTATTAGACAGGAGTTTGAGATATAAAACAGTGACCATTAACCCTACATTATTAGACAGGAGTTTGAAATATAAAACAGTGACACATAACCCTACTTATTAGACAGGAGTTTGAAATATAAACAGTGACCATTAACCCTACACTATTAGACAGGAGATTGAGATATAAAACAGTGACCATTAACCCTACATTATTAGACAAGAGTTTAAGATTAAAAACAGTGACCATTAACCCTACATTATTAGACAAGAGTTCAAAATTAAAAACAGTGACCATTAACCCTACATTATTAGACAAGAGTTTAAGATTAAAAACAGTGACCAATAACCCTACATTATTTGACAAGAGTTCAAGATTAAAAACAGTGACCATTAACCCTACATTATTAGACAAGAGTTCAAGATTAAAAACAGTGACCATTATCCCTACATTATTAGACAAGAGTTTAAGATTAAAAACTGTGACCAATAACCCTACATTATTAGACAAGTTCAAGCGTCAATTTTTAATACTTGCTTTACATTAACCAATCAGATTTCAGATTGTTAATGTAAAATTTTCAGATTTCAGGTTAATGTAAAGCAAGTATTAAAAAATTGACCAATCAGAAACGGATTATGGGATTTCTGCAAACTCTATAAAGAGAGCTTTCCGCCGCGAACTCAGATGCCATCGCAGTAGATGGCTGAAGAAAAAGAAAGAAGCGGCTGGCAACATCGGCTCCGCTGAGGCCGGCGGTGCCAGCAGGCTCACTGGCGGCCGAGTGAGTCTGCCTGGCATCGGCGTCCTGAGTGGGTTGGTGTCGCCAGCCCGAAGACGTCGCGTCGGATCAAGACGCCGGCAACATCGGCCTCGTTGAGGTCGCCGGCGCCCACCGGGGGTACCCTGGCGGCCGCAGGGGTACCTCCGGGGTCGCGCGCCTCGGCGGACTGGTGTCGCCGGGACTGGAAGAAAGAAGACGTTGCCCAAGGGCTCTTATAAGAGCCGCACTGGGGGTCCCGGTTTCATGCGGGACCCCGCCAAAGGCACTTGTCAGTGCCACAAGGGCCCTTATAAGGGCCGGGAGGGGGGTCCCGGTTCGAGCTGCGGGACCCCCTAAGCCCCAAAAGCCCTTCTCAGGGCCCCGCTGAGGGAGCCTCCACCCCCCCCACCTCCTCCGTCCCCTCCCCGGGAGCGGCCGGGGCGGGGGGCTTGGAGGGTTTGCCGGGGGGGTGCGCGGCGGGTGGTCGCGACCACCTGCTAGGCCCCTTCCCGGCAGCCCCTCCTAGCCTCCCGTTCCAAGATTGCCGCGAACGGGAACGGGTTGGGAGGGGCGTGCTGGGAAGTGGCGGCGGGTGGTCGCCGCTGCCGCCGCGGGGGTGTGCGGGGTGGCTTATGCCCCGCCCCCTTAGACCGGCGTCGGGAAGGGATTTTAAGTCCCTTCGCGGCGATACTATACAGCCGATACTATACGGCCGCGATAGGTATCGCGAATAGCGCTCACCATTATAATACGGCGATGCGCTATTTTCGCAGCCGCGATGTGCGGCGGTATTTTTGCGCTAACATCGTTCTTTATAAATATGCCCCCTAGTCTTTCCATGGTTTATATTTGTATATAAATGTCATTCATATCGCCAATCACCAATGTAACATAGTCTTTCCAGGGTTTATATTGTGTGTAAATGTAATACATATCACCCATAGTAATAGTCTTTCCAGGTTTATATTTGTATTTAAATGTCATTATATCACCAATAGTAACAAAGTCTTTCCATGGTTTATATTTGTATTTAAATGTCATTCATATCACCAATAGTAACATAGTCTTTCCATGGTTTATATTTGTATATAAATGTCATTCATATCACCAATAGTAACATAGCCTTTCCAGGGTTTATATTGTATTTAAATGTCATTCATATCACCAATAGTGTATCATAGTCTTTTTAGGGTTTATATTGTATATACATGTGATTCATATCACCAATAGTAACATAGTCTTCCAGGGTTTATATTTGTATTTAATGTCATTTATATCACCAATAGAAACATAGTCTTTCCAGGGTTTATATTTGTATTTAAATGTCATTCATATCACCAATAGTATCATAGTCTTTTCAGGGTTTATATTTGTAATAAATGTGATTCATATCACCAATAGTAACATGTCTTTCCAGGATTTATATTTGTATTTAAATGTCATTTATATCACCAATAGTAACATAGTCTTTCCGGGTTTATATTTGTTATAAATGTCATTCATATCACCAATAGTAACATATCTTTCCAGGGTTTATATTGTATATAAATGTGATTCATATCACCAATAGTAACATGTCTTCCAGGGTTTATATTTGTATAAAATGTCGTTCATATCACCAATAGTAACATAGTCTTTCAGGGTTTATATTTGTATTAAATGTGATTCATATCACCAATAGTAACATAGTCTTCCAGGGTTTATATTTGTATATAATGTGATTCATACACCTATAGTAACATAGTCTTTCCATGGTTTATATTGTATATAAATGTTGTTCAATCACCAATAGTAACATAGTCTTTCCAGGGTTTATATTTGTTTTTAAATGTCATTCATATCACCAATAGTAACATAGTCTTTCCATGGTTTATATTTGTATTTAAATGTCATTCATATCACCATAGTAAACTAGTCTTTCCTAGTGTTATATTTGTATAATAATGTCATTCATATCACCAATAGTAACATAGTCTTTCCATGGTTTTATTTGTATATAAATGTCATTCATATCACCTATAGTAACATAGTCTTTCCATGGTTTATATTTGTATTTAAATGTCATTCATATCACCAATAGTAACATAGTCTTTCCATGGTTTATATTTGTATTTAAATGTCATTCATATCACCAATAGTAACATAGTCTTTCCAGGGTTTATATTGTATTAAATGTCATTCATATCACCAATAGTAACATAGTCTTTCCAGGGTTTATTTGTATTTAAATGTCATTCATATCACCATAGTAACATAGACTTTCCAGGTTTATATTTGTATTTAAATGTCATTCATATCACCAATAGTAACATAGTCTTTCCATGGTTTGTATTTGTATATAATGTCATTCATATCACCAATAGTAACATATTCTTTCCAGGGTTTATATTGTGTATTTAAATGTCATTCATATCACCATTAGTATCATAGTCTTTTCAGGGTTTATATTTGTATATAAATGTGATTCATATCACCTATAGTAACATAGTCTTTCCAGGGTTATATTTGTATTTAAATGTCATTCATATCACCAATAGAAACATAGTCTTTCCAGGGTTTATATTGTATATAATGTGATTCATACACCAATAGTAACATAGTCTTTCCAGGGTTTATATTTGTTATATAATGTGATTCATATCACCTATAGTAACTAGTCTTCCATGGTTTATATTTGTATATAAATGTTGTTCATATCACCAATAGTAACATAGTCTTTCCAGGGTTTATATTTGTATTTAAATGTCATTCATATCACCAATAGTAACATAGTCTTTCCAGGGTTTATAGGTTTCCAGGTTTCCAGGTGTGAATTGTATATTACAGACTTAAGGGAAATGTCTGGTTCCCTCTGTTAAGAAGCTGTTGTTCTGGTTCGATGCTCTCTGAGTTGTATAGCCGTACATTACACTGTTGTTGTGTCACTAAATTGGACTCTGTGTCTGTGTTGTTGAGTCGGGCAGCACACAGAGCCCAGGCCCTTCATCTGAGTTGCTGAATTGGAATCACACTCTGCAAGTGACATGCATGATTTTTATTGTTCAAATTGGACTTAATGGACGTCGTCCCTTTCAGAGGGCGTCGCCGTTATGGTGGATGTCAGGGGTGTGGCTGTGAGGTGAGCACATACATACATACATATACCGTATATAATTTGCAAACAGAGCGAGCAGCTGGTTATGCCGATAAAATCCAATCTTTATTTATTTAAAGCGTAGAAGCAGCACTCGAATCGGAACAAAGATCCAACACTATTCAGCTATTAGCTCCGCCCAACATGTTTCGTGACCACTCGTCACTTCCTCAGGGGCAAAGTGTTGGACCTTTGTTCCGATCCTATGTGCTGCTTTTACGCTTTAAATAAATAAAGATTGGATTTTATCGGCATAACTAGCTGCCGCCTCTGTTTGCATATTTTGGGATCTGGATTTTGACCGAGGAGGAGCCGGTATCATTGGAGTGTTAGAGCGATGGAAGCCGTTATTTGCATGCGTGGTGTTCCGAGTTGAAGACTGTGAGTAGGTGCCCCTAAAGGAAGTGACGAGTGGTCACGAATGTTGGGCGGAGCTAATAGGTGAATATGTTGGATCTTTGTTCCGATCCGATGTGCTGCTTTTACGCTTTAAATAATAAAGATTGGATTTTATCGGCTAACCAGCTGCCTCTGTTTGCATATTTTGGGATCTGGATTTTGGCCGAGGAGGAGCCGGTATCATTGGAGGTGTAGAGAGTGCTGGA
Source organism: Hymenochirus boettgeri (assembly GCA_019447015.1). Lineage (NCBI taxonomy): Eukaryota > Metazoa > Chordata > Amphibia > Anura > Pipidae > Hymenochirus > Hymenochirus boettgeri. The sequence goes on from CM033475.1 coordinate 201,023,348, forward strand.
TGCTGTTATTTGCTTGCGTGATGCTCCCAAGTTGAAGACTGTGAGTAACTTTGCTATATACCGTATATACTCAAATATAAGTCGAGTTTTTTTAGGCTATAAAAAAGGCTAAAAATCGAGCCTCGACTTATACTCGATTCACTCACCTTTCTAGTCCAGTAATACGCCGGCCGCTTGCTTCACATCACAACTCCTCAGGTGGTGGTGTCACTACTCTGAGCCAGTCTTATCCCGGCACAGAGTAGTGACATCATCCACCTGAGGAATTGATGCGTAGCAAGCGGCCGGCATATTACTGGACTTAAGGCTTTAGAAGAGTGGATCAAGATTCAGACACAACGGTAACCAACACGCACCTGCATAAATCGGAGCGCTAACCCGAAAGACACCAATGCTGTAACACCTCCCATAGTCCGTCTCCCATCCCAAACCTTTGATGTTTTTACTTATGTTTGGACTCCAGTTGCCTCCCTCTGATCTCTGGGTTAATACCCATTGCTACACATTTAAGAGTGGATTCTGTAGCAGATTGCTGAGGATTGCAGAGGCCAAATGCAGGGCCTTGCTGCAGCATGAGCCATATTCATGGTTCCAGATGACAGCACCAGGAGCAGCCTCATTACATAAAGGCAAGTCCACTGAACTGGAGGGGCTCGGGGGGGTGCAGTGCTTGTCACTGCAGATGTTTGGAAACTACAACCCCCAGCAAGTAAAGCATGCTGGGAGTTGTAGTTTCCAAACATCTGGAGTGGCAAGGATTTGGTGTACTGTGTGTGATTTCTCCTACTGAAAGGGCAACTATGCTTTAAAACTACAGAATCAGGAGGATGGTATCTATTGTTAAAGATTGCCTTCTGATTCTGTATTCTTTTGAGATTTTAGTTGCCCTTTAAATGGACAGCAGAATTCCCATACAGTAATCCATTAGTAATAACCTACTGGATTTGGCTATTACTGTATGGGACTACTGTATGGGGACTGCTGTCCTTTAAAGGGCAACGAAAGCCCAAAACAATACAGAATCAGAAGGCAGTAGTGGTCATATTTTCACCCTCGACTTATACCCGAGTCAATCTATTTTACAATTTTTTTAGGTAAAAATAGGTACCTCAATATACTCGATCGATTTATATTCGAGTGTATACGGTATAAATACATACATACTCACAAGATTCTGATTCTACTTTATATTGTAGATTTTACACCAATATCCTAAGCATAATTCTGATGATGTAGCCTTTGAAATATGTCTCTAGGGGTAATTCTGCAAAACTATAAGCCTTAAAGTGCAGGCTAAAGCCTTTCCTCTTACTTGCAGTGCATGTATTGGCCAAAGGGATATAAAGTAGTAACTTTGGATGTCTTCACCGACAGTTCCGGGAATAGGGGAATTATTCCTAATTCTATTTGATTTGTTGAGCAATGTTATTTTATAACATAGAAATATAAGTACCGAGTGAGAAGGCTCTGCTCCATTGTAAGAATTAAATAAGCATATACCGTAACACATTACAAGTAATAATCATCAATTTCTGGGCTACGAGTGGAGAATACAGGGTTTTCAATCTGGACATCTTTAAAATTCAGATCTTTAACCATTTTCTAATCTAAACCTTTTCAGTGTATGAAGGATCGTCTGGCGTTTTGCTTGGTTTTTTTATTTTGGATCTGTTTGTCTTTGGTAAGTATTCCACATTTTACATTCTTAAACACAGGCAGATTGAAATCAGAGGGATGGATGGAATTTTTGAAGCAGAAGCTCTTCCCACAGCTGTACGGCCCTTCCTTCAACACCATTAAAACAATCCGTATATTTTGTGTTTCCCAGCTGACATGCTTCACAGAAAGCCATGCAACAAAGATTTAATGGACGGTAAAAAGGAGGCTAGGAGGATGAAAAATGTGAAAATCTGATCAACCTGGGAAACATTTTTTATCCTCACAAGGCTCATTGAAATGCCTCAGCTTGAGCTTTGTAGAAGAAACGTCAACTGCATTTTTATTATACAGGAAAGTCTTCCTGGTTATGGGAACCCAAAGAAATATCAGGACTGATAGATTAATACATGCAAAATACGCTTTCGAATTTCCCTGGATGACCAGTATATGTTAGCATTGATTATTGCTTAGATTTCTATGAATATGAATTCAAAGCACATTTAGAAATAACCTCTGCTGTTGTTTTACACATCTACTCCCAGCATTCCCTGGTGCATAAGTACTTAAGTCTGAAAGTCCAGAAATAAAGGTTTGTCAGAGTCAATAATTTAGTTTTTTCACCTTCACACCTTGGCCAATGTCTTTGTACATTTCATCCTGATCATTTTTGATCTTTTTTCTGACTGTTTTGGAGAAGGTTTTGTTAGATTGAACATACTACGCTGATTAACTATTGCTCTTACGTCGATCCAATGCTGATTTGAAAGGCTCCAATTGCTTGCTGACTAGATTCTTATTCGATAAATTGCCAAGAAGTCCTACAAGCGAGAAACTGGAATCCAACTGAATTGCACAATAAAATTAATAAAAACTACAGCCAAGCAAAAGGAAAAAATCTAGATTAGAAATATTTAATCATTTAATTTCATGCGCTGTTTTTTTGTAAAGCAGACTATAATCATAGCTAATATAGTTATGAATAATATTTTATTTTTACATCCGTCATTCTAAGACCAATATAGGAGGTGAACGAAACTGGTGATGTTCTTTCTGCTGAACTTATTGAAATGACAAAATCTGATGCAAACCCACTTAAATGGAAATGATGGAATGTTTGAGTGCAATATTTCAACCAAATGTTAAAATTTTCAACCTTGATTTTCAAATTGTTTTTACTGTTTTTTTTATGTATATATATGATGTGTTTATCTGTATGGCTAAAACTCCACCTTTAATCTAGTTCAAGACTAATGCATTGGTCACATGGACATAAAGGAGTAACTTTGCTGTTTCAGCCCAGGGAATTCTAGGAGTGAGAAATGATCATTATTTCTATAGTCAATATCTCTAATAAATTAAATAAGCAGCTCACCTTCAAATAATCCAGAAGTGTCCATTCCTTATTTCTATAATCTAAGATTTTTCCTTCCTCTAACCTTGTCTGGACTATTCAAGTTTACTGAGGATCTTCAAGCCCCTGGCTCTCTGTTGCACTTTATCACTATCTATATGGAGCAAGCCCACCAGTCAATCCTATTTAATCCTCTTCTTATATACACCAGTAGAGAGTATGCCTTCTATCATTGGTAACTGACAGTCTATCATTAGTAAACTGACAGTGTTCCCCCGCTGTTCCTTGAAAGGAGACATGCAGCCAACTTTCCTACAGTTGTTATCCATTTTTCACTAGGGGCCACCAAATGCAAAGGGACAGATTCTAATCAGAGCAACTGAGCAAATATGCGACTGATATGACACTGATTTCCCTTTGTATGAAGTATCAATATTGTATTTACTTTATCAAGCAAACTTTATACTGGATATTGAATTCTATCCAATAATAATTTTAGCACACTCTAATTATTCACAGTGGAACTCTGGGATGGACTAAATTATTAGCATCAATAGATTACTGTTTTCATTTGAGCTGGTGGATGAAGACTGTCTACAGTATATTCTACAGCATTTCCCTATCTTGAACCTGCTTATCCTACCTACTTACCAGATGGTGTATAATCTTCAGGTAAGTAGTCTCCCCACACCTTGTATGTGGGTATTGTCGAACCCTTTGGGACTGGTGATACTTGAGAACACATACCATGGAATTCACCATACTATACTGACAATGTCAGACTGGGATGATGGGTCCCATAATGAAATACAGAACATGGGGCCCACCAGCAAGATTTAAGTCCGCACTCAACATTTTAATCTTCCTTTGTGTTATGTTATTATGTTTATTGACTTATTTATGACTTTGTATTATTTTACCCAAAGTGTGCATCGTGGATTTGGTTTCAAGACTATCACCAAATGGCATTAATAAGATTAGCCGGTCATCGCAAATCTTTGAGTTCACTTTAAACAATATTAAACGAACAAGAAAATGGATAAACAGACACAAACCAGTTTATCCCAAACATTACAGAATACATTTAAATATCTTGATGTTGCACTTTGATCAACAGCTTTAGCCCCCATAGCAATTACCCCCTATGCTGCAGCTCAGTTTCCTAAAATGACCCTATTATAATTCAACACAGATTCTTTCACACTTTTTTTAGCATGATAGTAAAAATGGTGACAGAGCACTAAAAGAGCACTAATGGCAGCCTATAGTATTCCAGACCAGAGAGCATCACATGAGAAACCTACAGTACTAGGTATAGGCTTTTAGCATTTCTTTACTGTGGTGTTAATATCGTAATCATTTGTTATAACAGTATTACATTTTAAGGGCATGGAATATCTGGGAGCATCATGAAGATGCTGAAGAATAATTAAAGTCCATCTCCTCCATTAGGCTGGTAACATCTAATCAGGGTTCACATTGCTGCTTTTGGCACCAGCCTAGGCACGCTATAGTCGGGGATGGGTGCTTTGGTACAGTCTTTTAAGTTAATTAATATTAATGATCTGGGATTAATATTTACTATTACTAATTTACTATTTTCCTAACATAGATTAAAGGGACACTAAACCGATTAAATCATGTACCTTGCATATTCATCTATTATTCACAGAGAGGTGAGATTGCTTATGTCTACCTCACTGTGAATAATAGAATCCCTAGATTCAGACGTTCATAACTAACATCCCCCCTCGCTCCATCAGATGGTGTGCTATCCTTTTGCACATGTGCGCCTAATAAAGATAAGAGCGCAATTATGAAAGTGTTCTGATCAGCTGAAGTGAAGCTACGGGTGGAGCGTGGCAGGTAAGTTTAACTCCCAGGGGTTCTAATATTCACAGGGAGGTAGGAAATCAACGTTCACCTCCCTGTGAATAATAGAGTACATGATTTAATAGGTTTAGTGTCCCTTTAAACACAAAGCTAAAGACCAGACACAGAAATTGACTATTTGGGCTATGCAGCATCAGAAGATGAACATTGGGACTATGAACTCAGTGTTCTATTCCTTTGCAGCCCTAGCAGAGAATTGCCTTGTTCTGTTTATTCTGTTTTTACTTCTTTTTTTAAAATACATAAACAACCCCCAGATTCCTTATCTACAAGGGAAGCCAGGGAATGCTGGGATTTTTCGTTTTCATACATCTAGGGCCATAGTTGAGGATCCATGCCTACATGATACAAATACAATTGAAAATGTTATCTTGTTGTAAATATTGAAACTAAAGATATTATGAATATGTTTCGATACTGCTCAAAATAAACTAAATAATCTAGAATTCTATTATAAAGAATTGTGTTCTAACCTTTTTTTCCCTCCATAATATTCTCCAGTTGAGAGCTGATACAATCCAATATTTCCTGTGGGAGCTGGGACGGGTTTAGGAGGTGAAAGGAAAAAATAATTCCCACTTGGTGAAAATACATGGAATTTTCTGCTACTTTTATTTAGCTTCCACAACCCACATCTTTTGTTTCTCTTTTCTGCCAATAAACAATATTTATAAAAGGGATTAGAACTCTTTTACTTGTAGTAGTTCTTGTAGAAAAAGACTACGGGAAATCTGTTTTCAACACTTTACAACACTAGTTGGCTCTAAGTGACTGGGGCAAAGAAACACACATGTTCCTTTAACATGAAGATCCCTCCTCATGTAATTATAACCTGGTATGACTTGTTAGTAGAGCTGGCCATATATGTGCACATAGATCACTAAGTCTTTCCTGGTATCTTCCCTATTTGGACTCAATACAAATGATCGCAACACCATCAGACCACCTCCATTGGACTTTATAGCAAATTTACGCCAGATCAATTAATTCTAGCCTTCCTAAGTTTGCAAGTAGACACCAACAGACTGAAAACAGTGGCAATTGGGTATGGACTTAAAGGTATAAGTATGAGGCTCCATATGTAGAGATTGCTGAACTTCCTAAAATCTATTTTTTTTGAACTTCAGTAAAAGTTCTATAGTTCGAAAACCGAGTAAAATGCCAGGTAAGTTACTGTAAATGGCTCTGGGACCTGCGAAATGGTCTGAGGAACATGGAACATATATCACCAAAACTTAACTTTTCTCATGAGGGGCTATTTTTGAGCTTCCACAGATTTTTCCAAAATCGAAGGTCACATTCGAGAGTTATGGCGAATTCGAGGGTGAGATGTAGCGACTTCACGTTTTGCGCCGTATTTGATGGTTACCAAACACCACATCAAGGTTATGGCTGAATTTGAGGGTTAGCATACACCATATTGAGGGTTATTGCTGAATTGAAGGTTTCCGAACACCATATTAAGGTTTATAACCACATTTGAGGGTTAGCGAACGCTGCATTCTAGGTGCATGGAACTAAGTTGAGGGTTAAAGCCAAATTCGAGGGTTAGCGAACACCACATTTGAGGGTTATCGCTGAATTAGAGGGTTACCAAATGCCGCATTCTAGGGCTATGGATTGCTAAAGTTGAGGGTTATCACTGAGTTTGAGGGCAAGTGAATGCCCTATTTGAGGGTTATCACCGAATCAAGGGTTCGAGGGCAACATCAAGGGTTATGGCCAAATTCGACGGTTGCGAATGCCCTATTTGATGGTTATTGCCGAATTCGAGGGTCACCAAATGCCACATTCGAGGATTATGGAACGCTAAATCGAGGGTTATCGATTCGAAAATCCGCAAATTTTTGAAATTAATGAAAATAAGTACCCAAGTTCGAAAGTCCAAAGTTCTTAGTATGAAGAGTATGAAAAAGTAAGAGTTCTTACGAACTCAAAAATCCATCTTGAGCTCGGTTTCGAGTTCGGTTCTGGTCCATCCCTATCCATTTGATTGTATCACAGCTGTAGTTACTTTTAAATGGGAGACATAACAGGACAGTTGATGGGTGTGATAATTTTGGTGAATGAACTGGTGGGGTTTTGCCCACTTTAGTGTCCATGGGGGGGGGTTCATGAAGGTGCATGCCCTCTTTCAAATAACCACCTGTCCATATAATTTAAGATAAACAACACCTCAAAGAGGTTAACACTTGGTAGACAAATTTAGACGCTTAATAAATTCTGATTTAATATTAATATATTGATTTAATTAAAAACATAAATAGAAACAATGTTAATCCTGAGAATTAACAAATTCTTTATAATTTTTTTTTACCATCATGTCAGTATTATTATAAAAATGTAAGTGAATATTTTTTCACAGATGCATTCATGGAAAAAGTGATGATTGACATATATTCTACATGTAATAAAGCTTCATGTTTTTGTACAGAAAAAAAATAGCCAGATATTATTTTAGTGGTTTAATTGTTTATTTAAGGCTTACCCAATCTTCTCTGTAACCAAAACCTTTATATTTTTCTTTCCTTTAAAACACAAGTGTCTGCAATTTTAAACCTGGAAGCAAGGGCTTTGCTGCAAAATCTTTTCAGTGCAGATTAAAGACAAATAAAATGCCAATAAATCACACAGATTGTACAGTAATTTGTATTTGAAACAATAAAAAGACAAAGCAGCATTTTTTTCCTACAAATATATAAAAATACTCTTAACACAAACCTTTTTTCACATCATTACGGAAACAAAACCAAATGTAAATAATTTGCTGTCGGGATCACAGAATATAAATCATTCTTCAGCTTCAAGTACACTGTCTACTTCGAGTTAATGTTGCTGTTTTAGCCGGTGTTTAAGCTGTTTAAGATGAGTTCTGTGTTATGAAGGCAGCAATACACATACATATATGTGCAGTGATGCTCACAATTAACATTTCAATCTATGTGGTTGGCTTTGAGAAAACAGAATATTGCCTCAATATTTAGAACATTGGGTACATCTTACTATGAAAAACAACTCAAAACATACCCGGCACTAGTTCACAGCTGCTGAAAGGGGGCACGTTTACGTGTAGTACCAATGCCCTTCACTAATTATCCCACCCTGCATTTACCACGACGTTCCTGTTGCTGGAATCGTCTTAGTTTGTACCCCACACGTCACGCAAGGAAGTGCTAGACTGTTCTTATCCAAAATCAGACGAGCTGGATCTGGTGATTCCCGTCATTGCCAATTATTAGGTAGGACTTGCCTACA